>AYEL01087889.1:0-21711 GCA_000484575.1 Olivierus martensii
TACTGTATGTATACGATAGCAAAGCTAAATAATAGTACAGTAATGTTAAACAGTTAACGGCAAAAAGCCCATCTTTCTGATGTTTCACCCCTTCAAAGCCAAGTGACTGTTCTTGGACTGCTCCTCGTCCGGTTTTACTAACCAAAAATTAATGGTAATTTGTTAATTGATATCATAAAAGGAGGCGGAGCTTTGTTAGTAAGACTGGTCTATGCTTGCAACTCGCATTAATCGAATATTTGCTCACACTAACTGAAAAACGGTATCAATTTTATGTGTCGCACTAATCGAAATCGCATTATTCGAACTATCACTAATCGAGGCCTACCTGTATATAGAAATTGTATCCAAATTGTCTAAATACAATTTCACAATATACTTACTTTTATGAACCTACTAAAATATAAATTGTTAATTTTCACTCTCAATTCTTATTGAACTGCAATACATTATAAAAACAAAAAGTCAGCAGAAGTGTTCCATATATTATTTTTTATAAAACATTGATGAAAGTAGTAGAATTTAAAACTCTAGATTTATCACAAATCAGACATGGGTGGTTACCAAGATTTGGAAATATCACACTAATACCTTTATATGAAAATGATAGATCCAGTACATCCAAAAATATGTAATAGTATAGCCCTACATATCCCTAGGTATCATGAATATTTTAAAACATTTCCAAATGATCCAAAATAAAAAACAATCTAATTTTAAACTTCTTATTAAATTATATTATGTTTATAAGTAAATAAATATTAAGATTAAACAATAGCATTGTGTATCTTGTCTTATTTATAAACAAAATTAAAATAAATATAGCTTAATTCAAGTGAAATTGAAATTTAAATATTTAAGATTTAATGATTTGAACTTTATGAAAATGATGCAAGTCCATTTATTGAAAAAATAATAATAATAATAATATTTGGTTTAGTTAATTCTTATAAAAATCATTTATATATATTTAAAATTCATAAAAGCATGACAAACTTACTAGACTATCAGTATTTTTCAATTGATTGAAATGCAAATACTTAAATATCTCAACAATGAAGATGAACATGAGTGAAAAATGAAGATGCACAACTTTTATAATGAATGATCCATTTCTTAATCGTTAATTTTTAAATTTTCACTGATATTTGGAAATATCAAAACTACAACCATAAATTTCTCTGACATTTTAAATAGGTATGACATGCCTGATGCAACTGCTCACAGTTTCCTGAGAAATTTTTTACCTTCCTATTTAGGTCTGAGATATTTTATATTGGCTAAATAATTACTTGATGAACAAATTAGAAAAAATTAACTAAGATTACAGCTGTTTTTGTATGAAAGAAGTCATTTTTAGAGTTTTTCAAATTTATGCAGATTTTTTTTAGTAATTATATTACAATAATTTAATTTTAAAAAATTTCATAACATTTATTTTTATAAATGATTGTAGCTTTAAATATTTCCCAAATTTCATCATACATGATTTATTTTCTTCAGACGATATGCAATTATCTAAGAGTATTAATTATTTTAATTGCAGATGGTAATCATAATCTTTGACCAAATGTATTGAACAAATAATTTCAACATTAACCAAAAAAAGTGTGAATGTAAAAATTTTTCTTTGTTTAGAAATATAGAAAATGGTAACCATATCAATTTAAATAACTAAGAAAAATCTCAAGTACAGTATAACAGAGCACAGTTTATCATAATCACAACTATATATGCAAATATATTCCAATTTATCTGATCTAACAGAATATAGAATGAATTTATTAGGGACAATGTCACAATATTGCTTAATTTTATTAAAATAGGCAATATTATTTATTAATCATTGAGGTTTTATTAATTTTTGCTGTATTTTTTCAAAAAATTAGAAAATACAAATGTAAATAATTATCTGTCATTTAAACAGGCCTGGCATATTAATTACTTTAGTGCAGTCAAACTCGTCTCAGGAAATTAGGTCTACTTTACCTTATAGTATGAGATATTGGATGGGTTGGTACAATAAACTGAGGTCCAATTAGAGCAAAATAGAGAATATTATAGCTTTATGTATGAGAATAAATTAATTTTGTTATTTATTTATGTTTGCTTTTTTGATATAAATTTGAAAATTTATAAAAAATTTAAACAAAATTAATTGAAAAAAACAAAATCAATAAATATAAATTATTAATTAGCATGACAATATTTTGATAAAATTTGTCATTTTTGAACTAATTATATGACATTAATCAAAATTTGCAGTGTGTGTGTTTTCAGTTTCTTTATAAATATGGTCTGATTTTTTCATCCATGGTTTGTTTTATTTTGGAGGACTTACCACCATCTAAAAATAATAATTACTTCACTGGATGGCTAATTCTTCATATAAAAAAATCATGTTTTTCTTCAATCTCATAAATGGAAACTAAAAATTGTGAAAAAATAAAAATTTGAAAGAAAAGCTCACATTGGCACGTTTTGATTAACAAGAGCAAACTGTAAAAATTTCAATAGATTTCAATAAAAATTAAGCAAAATATGACAATTTTAATTTTTTGCATATTAATTAGGATTACTTATACAAATAATCTATTTGTAAATTCCATCATGTTTTTTTATTGTCAGAATAAAAGGTTAAAAAATTGTTTACTTTTTCTAGAAACTTGAACATACATATATTACTTATACATAATCCAAACCTTTGTTTTTATCTATTATTTTTATTATTTTTACTTAAGTAAAAGGGTTGATAGACCTGTGATGTATATTTTCCTTGTTTATAGATTAGACAGCATTTATTCAACATTAATGTACTGTATAACTTTTTAAAAATATATTGAATATTCTGAATTTTGGTGGTTTGGAACATAACCTCCATTTATAACATTGATCTATGGAAATTGTGTTACAAGCTATGATGGATTTGAATTGAACTGAAATTTTTGAACACATCCCTGTTGTAATTCAGAGACTCCCTGTAAGTAAAAATTATTTCATTAGTAACATTTAATATAAAATATATTAAACATTACTAATAAATTTCCAATTTTGTTAGAAAATAAAATTATGATGCCTTTTGTATTGTCTTATGCTAAATGAATTAACTACAATAAATGTTTTGTGTATAATGATAGCTACATTAATATATGGTTGCATAACTTGCAACTTAATTTGAACAACACAACTTAAAACTCTAATGATGTACAACAGTTATTGAATATACATTACAAATGATGAAAAGAGAAAACAAAAAGAAAGATTCTGAGTTTTGTCTAATTCAACATTAAAAATAAATTTATGACAATTAATTTACCAATTTTTTTTAATAATTAATTTCATGTAAATAAAGATTCAATCATGGTTATAATCTGAAGTGCAAAATAAAGATGCTTAAATAAAATCTATTAAATAAAATGAAAATTTTGAATTTACTTACCAATTTAATTGCTACATGTTCATTATTATATAGATTCTTTCCTGTAATAATGTATTTTATTAAAATTTAAACAAGAATTTAAATATTAAATTTTTATTGCATAAAAAAAACACATTACAATTTAACATTACCTAAAAATAAGATTAAAAAAAAATAAGACAATTTTAAAGTAAATCAGTTTTTTAAGAATAGATTTAAGTTTTAATTAAATAAAATGGTTTCAATTTATTTTATATATTCAAATTTCTTTAGATCATAAATATTAAAATTTAGAGGGCACCGTATATTAGATACAATTTCAGACATTTTATATGCAAATATTAGAAATGTTAGAACTATGAAATAGCATTAAGATACATTTAAAATTTAGAGATTTCTGATGTGATACCGCAGCTTATAATAAATATTAAGGTATTGTAGTAATGAAATTGTATCTCTTAAAAAAATGTCAGATATTACAGTAGTTTTAACAAGAGTTGGATTTAAAATTTGAGTGTAGGTATTCATCAAATAAGTAAGTTTCCACTACCTTAGATGATTATATTAAATATACAAAAAGAAATTGTTACTATTAAGCAGATTGAAATTATCTTCAGATTTGTGACAGACGAGAATTGAACCATCCCATAAAACAGACAAAAAAATAGGATAGAATTGGCAGATACATTATAGCTAAAGGGAACAGAAGAGAAGTATTATAAAAACAAGCATCAAAAAACAAAGAATTTATCAGAACAAAGCTAGAGTAAAAATTATTAAGAGGTGATAAAAGAGATGAGAAAAGAAATAAAGCTACAATAGTATATTTTAATAGAAAATGATGATTATTTTGTAGTTGATAGACATTGGACACAGAGACCAAATGAACAATGTTGAATCAAAATGAAAAAGAGTATTGTATAGTGATGCTTAAAATAAGTAATAAAGTTTAAAAAATAAACTCAGAAGGAAATGATTACAGTTTGTAAGATTAATGTTGATAATGGTATGTATTTGGAGAAGTAAAACATAGAAACAAATAAACAGAAAATGAAGCAAATATAAATGAGAATATTACATTTTGTCTCATGCAGAAAAAATGAATAATAGTAATCTTTGACAGGATTCAGTTCAAATCCCATCACCATAAATCGGAGCAATTGTAAATACTCAACATTTATGGATTGCCCACTACCATTATTATACAACATTTTAACAGTAATAAACTTAACAAGCTCAAAAATATAAGAATCAGACACAAAAAATATGCTTTTGTATATCAAAGTCAGGGACTAGAATTCTTTGTCAATTGCACTGACCAATCATCGAATTTAGATGATATTACAGTAATAAGTCAATCAAGAACTATCTGCATTTTTGTTATGTCCAGAAATTTAAGAGTAACAGTTTAAATCTGGAAAACTGATAAATCAGGAGAGTTAAAAGATAATTGGTTACTAAAATAACAATCTCAATCAGTGGTTCTTAACCTTTTCGAAGTCACGGAACCCTTTTAATTGCAAAGAAAATTTGCAGAACATTATATCACTAAGATCATAAAAAAATAAGAAAAATATGTATATTATGTATTTTACTAAAAATTATATATTACATATTAAATAACAGTAAAAAAACATTAATTACACTTTTAATTGCAAAGAAAATTTGCAGAACATTATATCGCTAAGATCATAAAAAAATAAGAAAAATATGTATATGATGTATTTTACTAAAAATTATATATTACATATTAAATAACAGTAAAAAAACATTAATTAAAAAAACATATATTCTTAAGACTAAGTAACTCTTTTAGAAAAATGGAACATTTTTAAATCAAGTTTAATGCGATGCCTGAGCTAATTGTCTTTTTGCAGATTTGAGCTATTATGTGATAAAGCTATCCTCATTTCTTCATCAGTATTCCTAAGTCTTTTTAATTTTTTAGTTTTTATGTTCATTAATATCGAATAGCCTAGCTCACACAAATATGATGTCAAAAACTGTAACAAAAGTTTAAGTGCTTTTATGGGTAATCCTACTTAATAATTTATTCAAAAATGCAAATTGAATCTTGTCTACATTATAAAATGTGTACTGCACAGTATGCTAAACTCATTCAAGTAGGCCTTGCTTTCATAATTTCACAGAACACTTGTAACACATTCGCAGAATATCAGTGTCCGAGGACAACGGTTAAAAACCACTGATCTCAATGATATATCAATTAACAATTTATCTGCAACTATTTAAAAATGGTAAAAATTCAAATTTCAAAAATTTCTTCTTAAACACTTTTGATTTATTTGACTGACTTCCTTTGGACCTACATCTTTACATGGCAAGAGAGGATTGTGTGCTCCAAATGATCTTTTGGGCTGTTGGAAGCTCAAGTTTGCCACAATACCAGAAGTTAGGAGCTTGATGAAGCAGTGCCTAAGGTTATCTGGAACCTTAAAGAAGGCAAGTCCTTCCATCAGACTATATCATTGTTTGGCTGATCACACAAAAAAAATCAAAAATTTCACTGAGCTTTAAATTTATGATTTTCAAAACTCAAAAGGAAAAAAACTGGCCTATCAAATACAGATTAAAACTGGACTAGCTAAAAGGACAATGAGAACAGAAACAGAAGTATGAATGGAGATTGGGTGTATGGAATGTGAATAGATAAGTGAAAGAGAATGAACAAAAACTTCAGAATGAAATGAGTGAATATAGGCTAGATGTGCTTTGTGTGAGTGGAACATATTGAAAGGAGTGTGCATTTGAGTGTATAAAGAATGACAGTGAAACATAATGAGAAAGGAGAAGTGGTGTGCACACTGATGAATGAGAGAACAAAAAAAACGTATAAACTTTATACAATACAAACCTCAAGGAATTTATTCCAAATGAACCTAATTATCTTGCCAAATTCTATCCCTTGAAAATCTTAACGGAAATTTTAATGATTTGAAATAATTTAAATTAATTTTAGCACCATCTCATAATCAGAATATTTATTAATTATTAAATGAATGAGTGGCATCATTGATTTAATAATTAATAAATATTCTGATTACAAGATGGCTCTAAAATTAATTTAAATTATTTCAAATCATTAAAATTTCCATTAAGATTTTCAAGGGATAGTGATTTAATAATTAATAAATATTCTGATTACAAGATGGCTCTAAGATTAATTTAAATTATTTCAAATCATTAAAATTTCCATTAAGATTTTCAAGGGATAGAATTTGGCGAGATAATTAGATTCATTTATAAAAATGTATGTTAGAATAAAATGGGTGAATGGTAGATTATTATTGGGTAAGGATGAAATTAGGACTGCAGAGTGTGTTTCTGATAGCAATGTATGTTCCTGTGGATGGTACAAGTGAGAATGAAAAAGATAAATTCTAGTGTGACTTGAAAGATGTGATAAATGAAAGTTACAGAATTGAGTTAATGATTGTGGCTGGAGATTTGAATAGCAGAGTTGATGTGGAGAGAGATGCAATGGAAGAACTGGTTGTGAAATTTGGTGATACTAGAATGAATGACAAAAACAACTAACTGTTAGAGGTTTGTGCTGAAAGAGGGTTATATGTTTCAAACATCATCTTTATCTTCTTAGCCTTCTTTTTTTGCTGGGAATGAACAGCTGCTTAGGACATAAAACCATCCATCAATACTTTCACTTTGAATAAAATTCAAAATACTTTCTGCTTCTTATAAGATAATTAAAATATAACAGCACAAATTCAAGCAGAAGATAGATATATTTATTTCCTAAAGATCTTTCAACTTAAAAAAGCCATCTTCAGTAAGAACAAATAAAAGAATTACAAATGGAACAAGTCACTTGTTCCATTTGTAATTTTTTACAAATGGAATAAGTGAGAAGGTGTGTGATAAGCTGGGCCAAATGCATGAAATGCAATGTGGAGAATGTAATGACATACTTTAAGGAGTGTGTAGTGAGTGCTGAATGAGTGTTGCAAGAGAAATGGTTGGTGATGTGAGAATAGGTAGAAAGAATGGCAGTGTGTGGGAGAATGATGAGGTGGCAGATGCTGTGGCTGAGAAGAATAAACCATATTTAGGAATGTTAACGGAAATGTGAAGGCAAATGAATATAAGAAATATAAGAGTTTGTGCAAAGATAGTGAAAGAGAGTAAAGAGAGGATAGCAAGAGAAAGAGATGAGAAACTCCAGAATGATTTTGAAGGGAATAAAAAAATGTTCTGGAAGTATATAAGAAATCTGAGAAGGGAATAAAGTATGGGTTTGTCTGATGCAAAAGATAAAAAAGTAGAATGTTGTGGGATGAATCTACTGTGATTTATAGATGGAGAGATTATTTCTATGAACTTCACAAACCTATTGGAGAAAGCGATGAAGGTGAATGTGAAGATATCAGGATAAATTTAAGGAATGAATGTGAGCATGATGAGCAAATCAGTGAAGAAGTAGTTATGAATGCAATTGGTAGATTGAAATCTGATAAGAATCCTGGCATGGATTCTAAACTATGATGTGGTTCCAAATAACTGGACTAAATCTCTGATTTCTCCTTGTAGATTGGGATAGTGCGAGAGAGGTGAGCAACTATTATAGAGATATAAATTTGTTGAATGTAGCTGAGAAGGTATTTAGCAAGATTGTGATTGGGAGATTGAAGAGTGTGACTAATGAGAGAGTACGGGATGTGCAGTGTGACTTCATGAGTGGAAGAAGACATGCAGATCAATTTTCTCAATGCGTGTGATTATGGCAAAGCATCTCCATATGAGGAAGAAGGTATTCTGTGTTTCTGTAGATCTTGAGAAATCATATGACAAAGTGAATAGAAGTAATCTATGGAAAGTGCCAAAGGAATATGCTGGGAATGAACAGCTGCTTAGAGCAGTGAGTGAGAAGTATGCTAATACAGTAAGACCCCACTTAACGCAGCACCATTTAACGCTGTTTCGATATAACACGGTTATTTCGAATTCAATAATTTTTGTTGATTCACTTTGGCGCAGTTTTTCAAACCATTATACTCTCATAAATCTGAAATTGCATGAAGACGAGGAAGTTTGCATTTCTGAAAATGAAGAGCAAAAGGAACTTGCAATGGATTTTCTGAGGAAGTTTGCATTTCTGAAAATGAAGAGCAAAAGCAACTTGCAATGGATTTTCTCAAAACAAGTTTAGTCACTATTATGGAAATTATGGATCAGTTTATACAAAATGATCCAAAAACTATTACGGAAATTATGGATCAGTTTATACAAAATGATCCAAATTAATAGAAGTTCAAAGACAAGACAAAGTGTCATGGATTGCAATGTCCGGCTATCGACAATTGCTTGCTGAACGAAAGAGGAAAAGGCAAACAACGTTAGATGATTTCTTAATTAACAAACAAAAAGTATCAAATGAGGAAGAACCTTTCTCATTACAAACAAATTATTTACTCAAATATTTTTGATTTTCAGGGATGATTTATGAATATAAATCGATATTAGCAATAGAAAATGTCTATAATTAATGTAATACAATAATAATAATATTACATGTTAAAATAAAATCTAAAAAATAATACATATATCTTTTAAATTCATGTCCTGTTTCACCTATCTCCATTATTTACATGTTATGGCGACCTCGTTTAATGCTGTTTCGTTTAGCACTTGATTTTGTTGGAACGTATCCTCTGCATTAAACGAGGTCTTACTGTAGTTGTTGGAATTGTGAAAGAAGGCATGTCAGAATGATTTACAATTGAAGAAGGGGTGAAGTGGGTGTGTGATGTTCCTGTGCTGTTTAATGGTATACCTGAATGCACTTGTAATAGAAACTGCTGTGAATGAATTAGGAGTGAAGGTGAATGTAAGAGTGTGTGCTATCTGCTGAGGACACTGTTCTCCTCTCCAAGAGTGAACAAAGTTTGAGGATGCTTGATGCACAATTAAACAAAGCATGTCAGAGGAAACAGATGAGAATAAATGCAGAGAAGACAAAAGTACTCATGTTTGAGATAGGCTGAATAATGTACAAGATGTGAAGTTAAACTGAATGGAATGAATCTGAACAGGTGAAGGAGTTTATATACAGTCAATTCTTGCTATTTGTGATAGTTAGGTTCTGTAAATTATTCGCGAATACTGAATTAGTGAATAGTGAACCACTGTACATATGGGAAATATTGAATTAGGTTCCTGCAAACCTTTCTTCCCAACGTTTTCATACTTAGTTTGTGTGTTTTTCTGTTTACAGACACCTTATTTAATTTATATTACATTACTTATAAATAATTACAGTATATGCAGTATACAGTACTATATACAGTATTATAATTACAATAATCTTTATTTAAGTTTTAAAAACATTAACTATGTAGTAAATAAAATCTTATTTTTGAGTGATAGTTTTTTGATGTTGCAAGCTGTTTGATGTGACAGCTGACACACTGACTTCCTGAACTGCATTGAAAAACTGCAGCAGCCTTGTCTGCATCACTTTTTGCCTCAGATTTTCTAAATTTCAGCGTAAAAGCAAAAGTTAAAGTTAGGAGTATCGGACCTGCGGACAATATGAACAGGCTTTTGGCCTACCTGAGGTCTGTGGAGTGAGCAAGGATAGATAAATGAGAAATTTTCCAGCAAACCGATTCAAAGACTACATTTAGTAACAAATAACTTTCTTTCTCCCTCTATCTCCAGAGAGAATGAGAAACAGTGTACATTGGTAACAGTTTTTTGCCACTCAGCGGGAGTCCGCAAATAATGATTTTGTGGTTACAAATAAATTTTTGCAAATAGTTGAATACGCAAATACGGAATCTGCAAATAACGAGAATTGTATAACTAAATTCAAACTGCTTAAACTCAAACTCGTATAGAGAGATTATAAAAGCACTTTTAGCACTGTATCAGTATATATTTATTATCCTTCCAATTTATGTTCTACTAGTTTGAAAGTGTTACAGTTAAATGCTACTTGAAAATGATTGATAGATCGAAAACGTTTGTAGTTAAAGTTAAAATAAAAAGTATTTACTCTTACTGCTAGAAGTGCTCGTATAATCTCTCTATAACAAGAATTGACTGTACTTATGTTTGAGAGGGAGATCCACATTGATGGTGAGATTATGAGAAAAGCAAATTCTGGATTAAACATTGTTGATATCCTTGGAAGATATACCAGGAATGAGAATCTATCAAAGAATGCTAAGATGGCTGTTTATCAGTGAGTGCTGGTTCCGATATTGATTTATGGAAGCGAGGCCTGAGTATGGGGTGAAAGCCATAGTGGAGATGAGATAATTAAGTCGTAAAGCTGAAATAGTGAGATACGATTGTATTTCAAATGATAAAATACAAAAACAAATGGAGTAAAAAACAGTGTGAGATAAATGCATCAAGTAATTCAACTTTGAGATGATTTGGTCATGTGGAGTGAATGAAGCATAATTAATTAAGCAAGTATATGTTGGATGCATGGAGAGTAAATGTCGAAGAGGAAGGCCAAGAAAAGAGTGGAGAAAACAAGTGGATGAGTATCTGAGGAAATACTCCCTCGATGGCGTCTCCACCTTGTCGTGGTGAGGGAGCTTGCATGTTCCAATGATCCTGAGAGCTATGCCAGCGGTAGCTTTGCTACTGGTAGGATCTCCCATGCTGGAAAGGTCGAAGGTAAGGGGGCCAGACTAAGAGAGCACCCTACCCAAACTAAAGTGTATGGTATCATGCTGAGAGTTGGAAAAGGTTGCTCACCCCTGCTATAAACAATTCTGCATAATGTGTAGGATAAACATTTGACATACTTTGTGAATTAGGTGCTCACCCCTGCTATAAACAATTCTGCATAATGTGTAGGATAAACATTTGACATACTTTGTGAATTTTTATTTAGAAATGCAGAATGTATACACTTACTTATTATTTATATATATACACAATGAAGCTAATAGTTATAAAACATATAAAGGTTTATAAAAGAACGCAGAGATAAGTTTAAATTTGCATAAAATTGTCTGATAATGCATATCTCGTATAACATGATTTCCTATAACCAGAACATGTCTCCCACATTGTACAGAAATCCACTGTATTATATAAATTAATCCTATTTTTAAATGCCCTGATGTCTTTCTATTTATCTGCATGTCCTTTACAAGTAATTAGATAATTTTTTATTAAATTTGGAAGGAAGTTCTGTCATTAAAATAATCTAAATATTGCACTTTTTAATTCAAATTCCATAGCTTCAACCATATAAAATGACAAAAATTCAAATTATTGAGATATCTTAATATTTTTTTTAATTGAAAAATTTTTATAAAATTCATCAGTTCTTCATATATAAAATTAAATTTGTTAATTGTTCCTATTAATCAAAGATGATATTGTTCTTTTATAAAGAATTTAATACTCTTTCATCCTATCTTGTTTTATTTCTGAATTTGTATAAAATTGATATGAGAAATCAGATGAATATAATAATAATTTTTTAAATTAAATATTAAATAATTATAAAATTGTTAATATTTATCTATTTCTGAAGGAAACTGTACAAAAGGAAACTAAAGATGAACAGTTATCACCAGCTGTTCTTGCTAAACAAGTGGAAAATCTTCAACATCAATTGGTTGATATTAATATGGAGAAAATTCTTGGAACAGCTGCCATTGCTAGTTTATCAGATCCTCACAACGCTCTACAAAAGTATTATTATTTTTTTTTATAATTGCGTCTGCAAATTTATATAAATTATTCAAATGTGTTTGTTTTCCTATAGAAAGTTGTTAACTCAATTAGACGGATTTAAAGAACAAACCATTTCTTCTAAATCAAAAGACAAGCAGTCATCATCAATTGGTGACATCACATATGAGTTGCATCTCAAACCAGAAATTGCTAAACTAGATATGACATCTAAAGTAAATATTATTAATTATACTATATAATTCATATTACAGATTAAAGAAGTTTTTTATTTTTTCCATCAAAATAGCTCAAAGCAATTTAAAAAGTATAGTTTAAAAATTTTTAGATTAGTGATTTGGAGCAACGCTTAAAAAATTTGGAAACTATAGTCGGAAAAGATCAGCAGAAATTGGTAAGTAAAAATTTTAAATTAAGAAGCATATCATACGAAAGATAACTTAATAAATGTATTATTTTAGTCACCTTTGGCAATGCAAACTAATGATAAAAGTGTTATAGTAAGTGAAAAATTTTCTTTAATTTCTGTCAGATAATTTCTTTTATAACAAGGAAGTTTAAAATTGAATTTTGAAAAACATAGGCTGCTATACAACTTTTATCTGCAAGAACTAGTCTGCTGGATCCTTCTCATTTAGATCAAGTCGAGGGAAGATTAATTGCACTTCAGCAAAGACTGCTCCAGATATCTGAGAAAAAATCGCAGATAGATGATTTAGAAAAGCAGAATAAGATAACAGAATTATACGATCTCCTTAAAAGAACAGAGATGTTAAATGTGAATGTGCCTGTAATAATGGATCGTCTTTTAGCTCTGAAAGAACTTCATGAACAAGGTTAGTCGGTTTAAAAAGGCATTTTGAATTCTATATTAGTGAATACATCAATATTTTATCAGTTTTGCAATATACTTATAACTTTCAATGCTAAGTTTATTAGTAATTTAACAAGAGAGAAAATCATTTTTTGTTGAAATCTGTGATAAATTTTCTAAGAGTCAGATTTGTTTTCCTATTGCTAAATAATACAGGTATACCTTGCATTATGGCACTTCTCAATCATACACTTGGTTGTCAACTTACGACCTATGCGACTAACGACTGTCCGCACTTATGACCACAAAAAAATAAATTATAAATAAATTAATAATAAATCAGACAACTGTGTGAATGATAACTATGGGAGCATCTGGCAACATAGACACCTGGCAGTGCCTCTTTCTCACATACATTCAGTTGCTTTCAAGCATTTGTTGCACATGAATATTGTTAATAAATATATGGCCGACATATGACCATATCGACTTACAACCTGTCAGTCATAAGTTGACAGGTTGTAATGTACAAAAGATAAGTTGACAACCAAGTGTATTCCATGTTTTATTTTATGAAAATTATCTGCAAAATAATACTTACATTAGGTATATAAAACAAAAGTTAACATATAGATGGGCCGAGCTTGGAATCATCCTGAAAAACTGAAGGTAAAACCCATAATCAAACCTATATCCTCCATAGTAATATGCAAATATTTTAAAATGTGACCATCTGGCCAAGATTTTGGGCCTAATACTATTGTATATACTTATGAATAATAGTTATAAGTACGTTTTAAGCATTTATATGCATTAGCAAATGAAAAAAATTATTCAGTTTACTTTACAGCAGTGGTCTGGAATGTGACTGCTGCAATAATGAGGTATGCCCATATTTTATATTGAAATATTCTGAATTATAAATATTTATTAATATGTAAATATTCTAAATATTTATTACAGATTACAAATTTAGCAAAAAAATTATTGTGCAATTAAGCAATTTGTATGAAATTTTTTAGCATTGCAGTTTAGTAAAGCTTTGACTCAACTGGATACTGTTCAACAGCAAATAACATCTTCATTGAAAAAGGACGAGAAACTTCTTCAGACGGTAAGACAAATATTTTTGAATTATCTCACTTATAAAAATTGAATGGTCACTTCTAAACAGTTGATATTTTTCTTCTTAAAAGGTTCAAGACGTATTTGCAAAGAATACTGAAATGTTTAAGAATAACATGGCTAGTCTGGAAACAAGAATAGCAGCACTGAAGAAATAATTTAACTTTATATATACTTTAATATGCAGTCTTTCATAATTAAATCTGGCATAAAGCTTCAGAGTTAAAAATTCATTTTTATGGGATATTCTTTATAGAAGCTTGGTAAATTATTTATCTTCTTATAAATTTATCAAAAAAAATATCAATTAAGATGTTATTAAATAATTTATTAATTTTTATATTTTCTAAAATAAATTTTTTGCTTAAGAATTATTATGCTTAATTATTTATTGCAAAAGTATTTTTCCATATTCAAAGTAGTTATTTTTTTTATTTTATGAAATGCTAAAGCAAAGCATAAAAAATTTTTCTCATTAGAATCTTAAGGATCGGAGTTCAATTCCTGGTCCGACACTCTTAGATTTGTCAAGATCTGTTCCTTAAACTCCATTCTTTAACTTTCCAACCAAACCCATCTTTTGTTGACCAGCCTTATAGTTAGCTCTGAAATGGCTGCTAATCATACCTTGTATGATTCTACCTAATTGAATAAACTTTGTATTGGAGGAAATCAAAAATTATATCCATCTATTAGCATTTTTATTATGGGATTTTAATAATCTTAATCTATATAAAGTCTGTTTAACCAAGTTATTAACATATTCTTATGCCTGTGAGATGAAATGGATATCAATGAACCGATAAACAAGTTTTATATTATACTACAATACTTCTATAAATTATAAATATACATACAATATATTCAAAATTATATTTGTAGTTTTTAATCAAACATCTTGCTTTATAAAAATGGTAATACATTTATCGAATTCTCTTAAAAATTTTAGAGTACAAATAGTACAGTAGACGAAAGAAAGCTCCTAAATCAAAAATTGTATGCAAAAGATTCTAGAGTCCAGTATAAACAAAACATTTTCCATTGATTTGAGCAGTGGTGGATGACTCAACACTTTTTTTTTAAGTATAGGAAAACTTGTGCTAGGTGGCCAGCTTTCGGCAGTTGAGATTGTGGCCACCAGACACATTAGCTACAAATTTCTTTATTAACAATCAAAGTTTAAAATACAAAGTTTATGACACAGTTTCACATTGTTAATTTAATTATTTCTTTTCTTAGATTTAATATCTGTTTTTGGGATTTTTTCACTTTAGAATGTTCAGCTGATAGAAGATCTAGAGCCCAATCTGGCATTTCTGATCAAATCACAACTTGCTTGCCACCTAGTAAATGTTGCACACAAAAATGCCAAAATTAAATAACACTAGCCATGGCCACTGAATACAGATGGCCATTTTACAGAGTTTAAAAATCCCGCAATATGCTTAGGTGGATATTAAAGTGGCCACGGCTCACAGGTTGGTCATCTAACTCAGTGGCCACCATCACAGATTTTCCTGTAATACTTAAATAATTTTTACATTTAGTTTATATGAAATTGCAGAGGAAGAAATTCTTATTTCGAATTTATTATTCAAGTTTGTCATATTGCAGGAGTTAAAATTTTAATTCCATTTTGATTAATTTTTAAGCAGTTTTATTCCAAGAAAAATACAAGGTGTGTTCAAAAAGAAACCGAACTTTTGAAATAGCGGGCCAACCGGCAGGGGGGGCATGCTGTTGCTACTAAGCGCACGTAGGAGCTGGTTTAGACAACAACCTGCCATTTGCCGCGTTTCGCTCTGACAATTAATTGGCGAGCTACAACTGCTGAAGTGAGCACATTCACAAGCTGTTCGTCAGATTAGTGCCAAAGTGACAATGAAAGAGGTTGAAGAACAACATAACAGGCGATGAGACTTGGATTTATGGGTATGATATTGAAACGAAGGTGCAGTCGTCGCAGTGGATGGGGAAAGGTCTCCTCGTCCAAAAAAAGCACACGAGTCGATCAAAGATCAAGATGGTGATGATTGTGTTTTTTGACTGCAAAGGCATTGTCCATCAGGAATTTGTACCACATGGTCAGATGGTAAATAAGGAAGTCTACCAGGGAATTCTAGTGCAATTGAGGGATGCCATACGCAGGAAGAGGCCTGAACTGTGGGAAAACCAGACTTGAATGTTGCATCATGATAATGTACCGGCTCACACGTCACTCCTTGTCTGCAGCTATCTAGCAAAACATCACACTACCATTGTGTCCCATCCACCATATTCTCCAGATCTAGCCCCAGCAGACTTTTTCCTGTTTCCCAAACTTAAAACCTCGTTGAAACGACATCGTTCAAACCATAGAAAAGATTCAGGACAATGCGACAAGAGACCTGCACGCCATCTCAAAGTGCGTTCCAGGAGGCTTTCCAAAAATGGTAGCATCATTGGGAACGGTGTATTGCTAGTAGAGGGGACTACTTTGAGGGATACAGTGCTTAAAATGTCGTACGAATAATAAAAATGTTAAAACGAAAGTTTGGTTTCTTTTTGAACACACCTCGTATATTTTTCATTTTATCATAAATGTGTTTAAATATTAATCTGCATTCTGTGATATAATGAATAAAACAGTAGATTCTTTTGGATGTATATATACATTATAATAGTTTTTCAAAATAAAAATTGAGCTATAAATAATTTCATTTAATAGAGGAGTTAGATACAAACATTTTCTTAAATAAATTTTAATGTTCCATATTTTCATCAGATTCTGAATCAAAATTTACATCATTTGCATCAGTCATTTCATTTTCTTTATCTTCGTTCGTATCACTGTTTTCATCTTCATCGCCCACTTCACTTCTCATCTCGGTTAAAAGTTCATTTGCATGAATAATTTGATCAGGATCACCAGTTTTTATTTTATCGTCCACCTACATATATCCAACTTTTATTATATTATTACGCATCAAAGGAAGACGTAGAATTAGGAAGATATACCTTTATGGCTTTTTTCAGGTAATAACAGGCATTACCCCAATAGTCTTTACCTCTAAGATAATTTAGCCATCCTAATAGATACCATACTTCTATTACTTCGTCATCTTCATCTATTAATCCGTCCAACACTTCTGATGCTTCCTATATAGTAAAATTACTAAATTAATTCCTGAAAATTAATATTCATTTTAGAATTTGTAATAATGAACCTACGTCGAACATTTCAAGTTCAATTAAGAGTTTGCTAGTATTTATCCTGCTGTCATAATTCAGCATGCATACCTATAAAAAGAGAAAAATATAAGTAAACATTTAAATTTTATAAGACAAAATGTCTGTTCCATATTAAAAATCACCTGTTCAATATTAGGATCAATCGTTCCTTCTGCTAATGCTTGCATTTGAGGTAACCAAAGTGATAAACTTTTTGTCATAGCTGTTTTTGCCTCCTACAGTTAGAAAAAAAAAAAAGCTAAATATTTTATTAAATAAAAGTATATATCAAACATTTTTCTCACCTCTTCATTCCCTTTCACTAACATATAGTTTGCAAGACATTGGTAGCATTCAGGGTTTGAAACATCAGTAGCAATACCTTTATCTATATTGATTTTACATTGTTCTTCAGCATCCTCTTCGAAACTATGAAGTGAATCAAAATTTATCCCTTGTATTAAAAGGTAAAAAATTTTTCCATAATTATAATTACCAGCAGTCAGTCATATATATTTCAGCCACTGAACAGTACGCATTAGATAACTCTTTCTTTAGTGAGTTTACATCTTCATTCTGAATAAATAAAATTTATTAAATAATTAAAAGTCTGAATTCTCAAATAGAGGCTGTTGTTTAGATACAAACTTAATATATCTATGAATATTTTAAAGGATGGAAGTATATTCTTATAAAGAAAGAAACAATGTGTATATTGTATTATAAAGATAACCCTCAATGTACAAAGCCCCAAATTATGTAGTTCCAAAATTATAGATTTTGTTACTGTTACACATGGTTTACATGAATTTCTACACATTTCAAGAAATGAGAACATTCATCGATGAGCCTGCAGTAATAGTACGGCTTGTCACAAAGGAGTTTCGATTAAGGATTGCAAAGTCGCGAATTTTAACAAATATCAATACTATTAATTATAACTAATCATAACAGTTCTTGCGACTCTGCAATCCAGAGTTTGGCCTGAGCTCAGTTCTTTAACTAAACTAACTTAAAAATAATTAACTGCAAAACAATCTAACACAATGTAACGTCTAACTGACGAAACAAAACCGGAACGAGAACTTACAACTAAAAGTACCGATTAAATGTTAGAACTAGAACGAACAAAACGATGTTAGAAACTTATACTAATACATGTTTGAGAATTTCTTCAAAGTTAGATAATAAAAAAATATAAATTTATTAGACTGAAAACACTTACAAAAGTATTAATAAATGCTTTATTGAAACGATAATAAAGCAACAATCAATTAAACAACAAAACTTGTTTAATCCAACTCAAATATCAAAAATCCAATTATTCGCAAGAAATAAACCTTAAATACTACTTAAATCTACTACCTCCACCTCCGATACAAACTTCAAGCAATCGTCGATCTTTACAAGAGTTCGAATGTCACTTAGCCAACCTTATGTTGATACGACACCTCGCTGTGTCACTGTTTGCGCAGGCTTTTATCACGAGTGACTTACAGTCCTATGTTTGCTGCATTTACATAAATACACATAACAAGTTTAAATTTATTAGCTTACAGAGTAATTCACTCTTGTCATCCTCTTTACAATTTATTTAAATATTGAACAAAACATCGATACAGATCATTCTTATATTCACATATCAGATTAGTGGTAAAATTAGATGACGATATCATTACCCGGGACAGCTCTTCCAGAGGACGGTTCCTGATTCCGTATCATGTGATTGCTAACTACAATGGAGGAGGAGGAGGAAGTAAGTTAACTCGTAAACAAAATATAATACGTTAGATAATAAGAAAATAACGATAAATAATAAGAAAAGAGTGCGTATAAAATAACATAGGACAGGTCAGAGTTAACTTCCTCACAGGATTTATTGTGAATTTATCATTGTATGAATTTTTTCATTTACAGTATACAGCTGTACTGTATTTTTCTTCAATTAACATCCTCATTTTTGTGTGTACTTGTGTCAAAAATTAATGTAATTGGCCAGTTTATGGAATTTTTTTTTTGGTTTTGGAATATTATGTTCTATAGTAATTTTACCTCAAATTACAAAGTTTTGAATTATGAACTAATATGGCAAAACTTAACCCAGGCATAAATCAAGGGTTACCCGTATGGTACTATTAATTGATCCAATGAATGATATATGGCTTATAATCTGAAATAAATATCCAGTAATAAAGCAACGAATCTTGATAGAAGTGCAGCACATTAAATACCGTGGTTCCTGGTTTTAACATAGGTTTGCAGGGTGGTGATACGACCCGTGTTATAAGACAACTACGCTATAACCAATGGCTTATCTTATTTTTGTGATTCTAAATTAGAGAATAAGAGAAAGCTGTCCAATTTATCCATGAAGATTTGTAATCTTTCTTTTTCTGCAATCCATCCTTGTATTGTGACGGATGGGCGTCGATTATGCAATGTATTATATTTTTCTCAGAATTTTATTCAAACAAATAGGGAAAAAGGAAAGACCCGCGATATAAACGAGAGTGTTATATCCGGGGAATACTGTATTATAATATGCAGTTTTACGATACATGTTTCACTAGATCACTTTAACTAACATTTAAAATTTACAAATGCTCATATCCTTTAAACCAAATTTAATTCAAACTTTTCAAAATCCTTAATGAATTTAGATAAAATTGGTCATATTTTTTAAGATCCCAATATAGAAGATTATAATGCAAATTCATCACAAAAATAATTGTTTTTCGATATTTTCTATAAATTAAAATTTTAAAAAATATAGCAAATAATTAAATTTAATGTGTCAAATCACAAAAACGCAGCTATATTAGACTGCATACACATTTTACCAATTTAAAAAAAAAAACTGAAAAAGTTTTGCTTTTTTTTAGATCAAATATAATTCTATATTGTTAATAATGCATTTATCATAGTTCCAAAAGAATGTATGATAGTGTTTTATTCGTAATCAAATAGTTTTCTGTTTAAATCTGATTTATATTCATTTCAATGTACAGGTAAGCCTCGATTAGCGCGAAAGAACCCGTTTAAACAATCGGCCATATGACTCCATCTTTTCATTCGGACCTCCTATCATGTGCTATGAAAAAATGGTTTCTACACGACTCAGTTGTTCTGTATGCTATCCAACATTAAGTAAAAGCATTTTAAAAAGATTCGCATATTTCAAAAATATGTCGTTGATATATTTCGTCCATACATAATGCGCAATATCGATGTAACGCAAAATTGTCATAGAAAACTATCGCTCAAACGTTGAAATTCTATTAAAGCGCAGTACAGTATTTAATTATAAAAATTATAAGTCAACACTATTTTAATTACCAATAAACTCAAATCTACTTGATTTTTTCATGTGTAGATTTGATTTTATTAAAGATATTTCCCATTATTTTCGATATTTTTCATATATACTGTATATATATCAACATTATTGAAAATCTGCTTAAAGATATGATGTTAAAGAAAATGTCGAACCACTTAGCAATGCGTATGTTAGTAATCTATCATATTATTATTATTATTATTATTATTATTATTATTAATATTCTAGTATCGATTTTGGATTTCCTGATGCCCGTGCTAAACAAATTCTTTGCTGTCTCATATGCAATTTTTCGACTATTGTCTTACTTTGCTGGCACCTGGATCTGACTCTGCATCAATGGATTTTTGGATATAAGATCTATTGAATTAAAAATTATTTTCGTCTGAAATGGCAAAATAATATTGTTTTTCACGCTTCTAGTTGATTTTTGCTTAATAGTAAAAAAATGGAAATGCTATTTGCTATAAGACTTATATGAATTATTAGGATTTACGAGTGTTGAATATAAACGTAAATATCAAGTCTTCCTCTAATATACTGAAAAAATGAAAATATTTTCGAGAAAACATCATAGGTATGCGATAAAAGTCAAAATTTTTAAAATTTCTTATCAGAATGACGTAACAAATCGTCGAACAAACTATTGTTTCGACGATTCTTAACAATTGTTTTATTTTTGATATGCTTCGAAAATGTAAACTGATCGTCAAATTCTCAATATTGCTCAATTTTTGATAATTTTCTTTTAGGATTTACTAGTAATTTAGACTAAATTTTCCTTATAGCTGTTTTTATAAGATACATTCTGCCAGTTTTGCAGACTAAAAAATTTTTATGAAAGCTAATCTTTTTTCTATATAATTCTATTAAGAATTATGTAGTATATCTAAATTATATCTAGGATATCTAGGAATTAAGTAGAATTATATCTAAGTAAATTTGGTTGGTAAAAGTTTTCGGGAATCGATACAGATGATGGCATGTTTTGTTCTGCTTTCCTTTCCGCTGAAGTTCTGTTTCGATATAGGAAGTTCTATTTATCACAAAAAATTTTCATAGTTTTTTGCATTTTGTAAATATAAATAAAAATTTTATAATTTTCTA
>AYEL01087890.1:0-13409 GCA_000484575.1 Olivierus martensii
ATCCTAATTTTCATATTACTCAGATACTTACCGGTCATGGTAATTTTAATAGTTATTTGTTTAGATTTAAAATTAGTAATAATAAAAACTGTGATTGTAACAACTCTGAACAAACTGTTGATCATTTCTTAAATTACTGTAAAAAATTTAACTGTTTTAGAGAAAAACTAATTGACTATATACTATTAAACTCTCAAAACTGGCCATGTAGGCCTACGTTCTTTTTTGAATGTAAAGAAAATTACAGGCTCTTTCAGGACTTTATTTTAAACACTGGTGTTACAATAAATGAATGGACAAATGTGACAACAAATCAGAACTAACTTTGGAAATAGTTAAACGAAAAGACAACACTGACTCACCTTGACGAACATTGAACTTGGGAATACTCTCAAGCTGTGAAGTTGGCAAATCAGCTCAGCTGATGGACACTTCTGACTTCAAATGAGTTCACCCAACTTTGGAAGATTCTCTGTGGATAATTCTGAAATAGAATAAACTGTGTTCATCGACAGTGCATTTTCAAGGTCTTCAATTTTGCTTTTTGTAAATATTGTATATATGTTATACTTGTAATTCTCTGTATTATTGAATTACTAAACTGTGTTGGTTGCTCTTTTTACTATCTTCCTCTAGCGCCTACCCGCTTCTACAGATATGGTCACTATTTTTCCTCTCGACCTCTCCTACTCCCTTCTCACTTCTGTCATTTCTGGGGCTAAACTTCTGTACAGTCCTACTAGTACACTTATTTTCAAATAGGGTAAAGATGGGGGAACAGTAGTTTTTCTCGATTAAAATGAACTCGGAAACAACTTAAAACAAATCAAAAATTTATCAAAGAAGGTAAGAGAGATATTTTACAATATTTTGGTGTAAGAATAGCACCAATACCAGGTTGAGGTCAATAGGCTGGGGATCTCTATAACGACAATGCTATTCACTTCCGAAAAATCCTGAAGAAAAGAAAAAAGCAATCGAAATTGGATAGATTCTTTAACGGAAAATAATAGATTAAAATGCAAGAACTGAATATGTATATACTATTGTTATTACATATAAATAAATGTAGTAAGAAATTATATAATTTTTTCGTTATTACATATAAATAAATGTAGTAAGAAATTATATAATTTTTTATTATGATTATTACATATAAATAAATGTAGTAAGAAATTATATAATTTTTTATTTCTATTACATATAAATAAACGTAGTAAGAAATTATATAATTTTTTATTTATTACTACATATAAATAAACGTAGTAAGAAATTATATAATTTTTTATTTATGTTATTTTGGGTCTCTGGAACGAATTAATCAAAAACCCATAAAAACCTATGGTAAATCGATGATTCTCTCCAGAACGAATTAATCAAATTCCCATAAAAACCTATGGTAAATCGGGGTTTCCGGAACGAATTAATCAAATTCCCATAAAAACCTATGGTAAATCGATCCCCGGAACAAATTAATCAAATTCCCATTAAAACCTATGGTAAATCGATGCTTCGGAACGAATTAATCAAATTCCCATAAAATCCTATGGTAAATCGATGACTTTTTTGGGTCTCCGGAATGAATTAATCAAATTCCCATAAAATCCTATGGTAAATCGATGATAAATGAATTAATCAAATTCCCATAAAAACCTATGGTAAATCGATGATCGGTTAATGAACAATTTGGATAATGCACATTATCTTGGAATGGATTATGTTCGTTAGAACAATTTGGATAACGAACATTTTCTTGGAACGAATTATGTTCATTAACCGATCACCCTCTGTATATATATATATATCCATTATCTTGGAACGGATTATGTTCATTAACTGATCACCTAATGTATTAAGGAAACGAATATTGTCTAGGAACGGATTATGTTCGTTAACCGATCACCCACTGTACTAGTATTCACGAAATTATGTTCGTTAACCGATCACCCACTGTATTTTAATATTGTGGGGTTTAAATTTATGCTTTTTCATTTACTTGTTCATATTGCGATAATGCAACGATGTGGTAATATTAACTGACATGTTTTTTATTTAAATTAAATAAAACTATATGAAAGATATTTGAACCGAAATAATAAAAGCTCAAATAAATCAAAACAAAACACCCAAAATTAATAATAAAGGCTAGAAATTCAATAAATAATGAAATTTTTATTAAAATAGCCTTAAATTAATCAACTCTTAAACTGCAGTTCTTTAATTAAACCTCAAGTTATTAAATCTGTGTCATCCTTGATCTATGCAAAGTCATGTTATCAATTTAAAATTTATTGATTGTTAAAAATTTTAAATCTATAAGTAGAAAATATATCAAATAAGAATCTATACGAAACTTTAATTTTTATATAAATATTAAAGATATAAATCTTTATTTGAATTATTAGGCTTTTTAAAAAAAAATTTAAGTCCAATAAAGTAATGATATTGCGTATTCTATGATATTGATACAATTAAATTATTTTTCTTATATTTTGTCAATTAAATAAAATTATATTGTCATATAAAAGATATGAAATTTAAATGTGATTCATTTATAAAGCTACTAGCAAAAGAATCAACATTATGGATAACAATGCAAACGTCATATGAAAATATTAGATGCATTTTTTGTAAGCTAGGTTCCATTTTAATATATTTTTGACTTTGGTGGAGCCCGATTTGTCACATAGTCTTCTATTACAGTTTTGGTGAACTTCAGTGATGAGTATTTACTCTATGAGAAAAATATATGTACATGGCATATTTTTGAAATAAACATGAAAAAGTTTCCACAAACAGAATGATAATTCAAAATAAAAATTTTTTATATTTTTTATTATACAAAATTTCATTTGAAAGTTTCTGATCTTCTCATAAGCTTGAACTTCCGCAATTTTGAAATAGCTAAAAGAACATATTAATATGATATATAGAACATGGCATCAATTCTATTATTTTATTATTGAACTAAATATAATCATCATCATATATATTAATATTTATTAATAGTCAAACGTGGCTGGCTGCCTGGATGCCTCTTTTTCAGTTGAACTATTGAATCGATTTCTATAAATAGGGTATCTATAGAAAAATCTAAATTTTGGATATCTGTGACAACCAAAATTATTTGTTGTTATTAATAATTTAAAAATTAAAAAATAGAAATTACATTGAAATTGTAGTTCCCCTAAAAAGACAGAATTCGCAGATGGCGCTGTAATGTAATAATGGATACCATTTTATGATTCTCTGTTGGATTCCCTACACGAGTTCGGAGGTGCTTTTCGTCGTTATATACAGTATTGTAAAATTAAATCACAAGATTATATTTCCGCTCATTTATTGACATAAAAGATAATAAAATAAAAAATTATTCTTAATTATAATGAAATCCATTAAATATATCAAAAAGTGGTAGACTAAATAAGTTGTTTGAGAGAAAAAATTTTTTAAATAAAATAAACTAGTTTGTAAAAACAAAGTATAAAATAGTACAGTAGAGTCACTCCCTAATTCGACACATATGGTTCTGGGATTTGTCAGATTATTGGATATTCAATGAAAAAAATGGAATTACACAAATGAATATACTCAGTTTATTAAGACTTTCCTGTCAATGCTCTAGCTGTTCAAATCTTTCACAAACCTCCCAATTTTTTTAATATCATAAATGGTGGCTCGTCCAATACCATAGAACAAAGTCAAATCACTAAACTTTTCTCCCAAGTCAGTTTTTTAATTATTTCTGCCTTTTCGATGCACAGTCAATGTTTTGTGTTTTCATTTTTCGCTTTTTCCAATTTTTGACGTTATGTAAAGATAAATAACAAATACTGATACAGTAAAAACACTATTTTTAGTAAACAGTATACTGAACTTAAAAATTAGTCTGACAATGATGCCTGCGCAATGAACAAATAGCGACTAATAATTTGTTTACGTCAGTTTCTCTCTTGTACACGGACAAGTTGTGACATGAAAATTTCACCTGGGCAGCGCAGAAGTTTGCAGAGCGTTGGACTAGTGGATGTGTTGGATTGGCGAAGTGTCAGACTACAGAGATTCAACTGTAATTTTTTAATTTTAGTACTTTTTGACAAAACGAATCATCAGAACAATATAAAACTACATCTAGCCCTTGATTTGCACAGCACTCAATTTACACGGTTTCGCTTTTACACGGTTTTTAAATGAAAAAAAATGGGTTTTATTTTGATTGTTTTGCATTATAAATTAAAAGAGTAACATATTGTCACATTTTGTGGGTTTACGAGTTCGTAGAGATTTGGGTTTTATTTTGATTGTTTTGCATTATGCTATTTATAAATTTATTAAAAGACATATTGTAACGTTTTGTGAGTTTACGATTTCGTAAAGATTAATAAAGAGTGAATACAGCTACAGTACATTTCGTATAGTCCAATTTATTCACACAAAACAAAATAATCTTGTTTCACTATAACTAAATTCAATACAAAGTCCGATAATTATCTCATACAACAATAATCTGTGTCTTTAATTCAGAATAACTCACAGTTCTTCTTAGTCCATTTTTGCTTTCACAATTTATCGCTCACTATTAACTTTTACTGTCCAAGTCTCACAGTTCAACTAAACTCAACTCAGGCTCCCTTATTTATACGGAATATTGTTAATTTTTTTTGTACTGTATTCGGTATTAAACAATGTTTTTCATTTTCAAAAATAAATTGAAAAAGTATAAGCATTAAATTGTCTTCTAAAATTAATGAATCCAAACCTCTTTTTTTCCTTTAATCCTTATCTCATTTTACACGGTTATAAAGAAATCCTTTTTTTCCTTTAATCCTTATCTCATTTTACACGGTTATAAAGAATTTTTTTCCCTTTAATCCTTATCTCATTTTACACGGTTATAAAGAACTCCTTTAATCCTTATCTCATTTTACACGGTTATAAAGAACATATCCTGTCTAAAAATTAATGAACCAATCCCCTTTTTTTTCTTTAATTCTTATCTCATTTTACACGGTTATAAAGAACATATCCTCACTTTTCTTTACCTTCTATAGATTGATTTACACGGTTTACAGTTTAATTGAACATATCCTTCTATTAGAAGATTTACACAGTTTACAGTTTAATTGAACATATCCTTCTATTTTGTATGAATTTTGCGTCTCGTTTTACACGATTTCGGTTTGCACGATTTTTTCAGGAACGTATCTACCGTGTAAATCGAGGGCTGAGTGTATTAAGAAACTATATAACGACGTCTCTTACTAGATTTCTTGTTAATTATCTAAATTTAATGCTCTTTTGTAATTCTTTATGCTGTTTTCGTGAGTTTATCCAATAAATACTTCAAAAATCTTTTTTTAAGGTCAATATTCTGCTCAGAATATTGATTTATCAAAATTTTAATTTATTCATATTTTACATAACTGTTTTTAATTTCAATCCTATATTTAACAATAATTAATTTCTTATATAAAGCATATATAAATAAAAGCAATCATTATTAAATAATATAACAATATCCATTATTTTCCAAAATTATTACTTAAATGTTGATTAAAATCTAATAGTGCAAGATAGCATGTTACTTGCACATTTGGTAAGAGTCAATTTAACGTTGGGAATGCATTCTTAGAAACACGAATATTATAATAACAGCATATATTACTGATTTAATTATCATATCAATATATATATATATAACACGATTTAGTAATTGCATCTTGCATTGTTAAATGAATAAGAGTGAAATAACACTTCAATACAGTAAATTTATTACACTTATCAGCGCACGATCCAAGAATAAATACGTAATAATAATAGCATCGGAAGAAAAAATAAGAGTTACTGTTGAAGAGGGATCAAGCTGACACATTCTTCTACTTGGAGAAGATATATAAAATTATTTTTATTTTTAAAAATTATCAATTACTTTTTTATAAAATAAAAGTAATTTTAATGTCAAAGTATAATTCTTATTTGTGCTAGCAATTCATTTAATAGATTAATTAAAGTTTTTAAAAATAACAATTTCTTCTTACCTTCTCCAATTCTTCTTTATTAGCAAATAGTTTTTCCAGAATTTCAATTCCTTTATTATAATATTCTGTAGACTGTTTTCCTTCATTAAGTTGTGCTAATGAGAAATAAATATTGTGCCTGGTATCGGGACAAATTTGAACGGCTTTAAGTAAAACCTGATTAAAAAGATTATATAAATGATAACGTTTTAAATATTCAAAATTTGTGTATTAACAACGGAGAAAGGAATACGTTATTTGCTTCTTCAGAATTCCCCATTTCGAGTAAAACTGCAGCTAGCGATTCTAATGCAGTTACATTATTGGGATCATGAAGTAATGCTCTTTCCAGAAACTTCTGTGCTAATTCATATTCAAAATCATTCATGCATGATTCTGCCTGAAAAAGAATTAAAAATATCTGTAAATTATTTTAAATATATTTATGTAACTTTAACATAATAATAATAATTATTATTATATTTTAATATTTTCAATATCTGATTATAAAAATAGCTTTTTATAGTCAGGCATTAATCAAAATTATAGATAAGAGACATTAGGGAGCTGTTTTTGGAATCGACAAAAAACTGATGACAGAGGGCAGGAAAAAGGAAGAAAAAATGACGGCAATTTGACCGACATCTTTTGAATATTTATTTGATTGTGTGATTTTATGTAGCAAAGGATCACTGTTAATGCTCCATTGTTAATGTTGTTTTTTGACAAAAAACTGATGGCAGAGGGCAGGAAAAAGGAAGAAAAAATGACGGCAATTTGACCAACATCTTTTGAATATTTATTCAATTGTGTGATTTTATGTAGCAAAGGATCACTGTTAATGCTCCATTGTTAATGTTGTTTTTGTGCAATTTATGTGTGGTTAAAATAAAGTTTTGAAGTTGAATAGTCTCAAAATTTGTTTTTGAAAGAAGCTCTCACCATCCCAGGATGAAAGGTGGTCACACAGAATCAAAGACCAAAACCCACCAATCAATAAGATCTTTTGAACTGCTTTTTGCAACACCAGGCATTAATCAAAATTATAGATAAGACCTTTTGCAAGTAACCAGTTAATACAATCATATATATTAATAGTCAAACTTGGCTGGATATCCCTTTTTCAATCGAATCACTATACCGATTTCTATAAATATGGTATCATTAGAAAGGTCTAATTTTTAGATGTCTGTGACAGCCAAAATTATTTGTTGTTATTAATAATTTACAAATGACAGTCCAAATTATTTGTTGTTATTAATAATTTAAAAATTAAAGAATACAGTGAAGTTGTAGTTCCTCTAAAAAGACAAAGTCCTCAGATGGTGCTGTAACATAATAATGGATGCCATTTTACGATTCATTTAATGATGTTTGGATTCCCTATACGAGTTCGGAGGTATATTTCGTCGTTTTATACAGTATATTAAATTACATAGAAAGATTTTTGACTTACTACAGGAAAATCTGTGCCGGTGGCCAACCTGCAAGCCTTGGCCACCTTAATATCCACCCAAGCATATTTGCAGGATTTTTAAACTGTAAAATGGCCATCTGTATTCCGTGGCCATGGCCAGTGATTTGTGTACATCATCTCTTCAATGTAATTCTCTGTTCAGAAATTGTTAATCTGTTGGATTTTCCTGACGAAGTCTGTAATTTTATTTATTTAATTAACAGCGCTTATTGGTTGCTGCTACTACTTTCTGCTAGTGGACTACCCCACTTCTTCTGGTAGTGCCTTTTAATCTCTCCTAAACTTTCTTATAATCTCCTCTCTTTGTCCTTCATTCTTCAGGGGCTAAACCATTGGTACAGCCTTACTAATCTTTCTGTTTTCTTTCTGTGTACAACATCTATTAGGTGCCAGCAAATTTTGTTTTGATCAGAAATGCCAAATGGGCTCTAGATCTATCCGCTGAGCATTCTAAAGTGAAAAAATTCCGAAAGCACACATTAATTAGTGATTTCTTTTCTTAGATTTAATTAACAATGTGAAACTGTCCATAAACTTTGTATTTTAAACTTTGATGTTTAATAACGAAATTTGCAGATTTTAAGAAATTTGTAACCAACTGTATCCGATGGCAACTTGTGCCTGGTGGCACAATCTCAGCTGCAAAAAGCTGGCCACCTAGCACAGGTTTTCCTGTACTTGATGACATTATCTACATTTATACTAAAATTCTATGAAGAATTTGAATTCACAGATCACATTCTCTCCTGATTTTGATTCAAATCAGGAGAGAATGTGATCTGATAACACCTTAATAAATTATATTATTCAGTTGCTATTAAATGTTTTTAATATTCACAAATCATTCTATTGTTCTTATTGTACATGTTTTAATAAAATAGTAATTTTACAAAAAATTATTTTACCCTTTCTAACAGCTTTTCTATTAATACTGCATCCTTATTAGATATCCCACATTCATCACACGTCTCTCCGACAGCACTTGATTCTATAAAGAAAGAACTTAATAAAGTAAAAATATATTAAATATTATGAACAAAAAAATGAAAAATGTACTGCCTAAAGTTAACATCCCTTTGTTTACATTCTATCACGCTACGATGTAATTTTAAAAACTATACATGGTTTTTAAAATCGTAAATACAATAGATTCCGTCAGATCAACGCAAATAAAAGATCCACGTGAATAAATTAATAATCTCGTATTATATAAACAAACTGTCTAGTAAGTTTCTTACTTTTCTTCTTATTGATTCTCTTTTTCTTCTTTCCCATTTCTAGACGAAATCAAGATCGACTGTTGCTCGTATTAATCTTTTAACATATATAAACGTACACAAAATTTATAGATAAATTCTATATCTATATCAGGTATAATTAAGCCACCATTCATTTATTTTCTTCTGTTAAATTTCTAAGCTAGTAATGCAGAACACGTGTCTACAAAATTCTTTCTGTGACGTATATATACTGTCAAATTATATATATATAGCCCAATAATAGCCAAAATGATTTCGTGTAAATCTTTGGATTTCGCGAGGATGGAATTTCGTTTTATGTTGACATCGTCGTTTTTAGACATATTTATATATCATCGGTATGGGCGCGTTTTTAAATTCAACACACACCACCACTGATGTACATCTAAAATGACGTCATAACAATCCATCGGTGGATGCTAAAGCGTCTGTTTTTAAATTCAACACTTACGCATCAAGATGGCTGACTACTTGAATGTTATTTTGTCTTCTGCTGTTAATCAATTTTTTAATACCGAAGTAGGAAATTATTTTTTCAAATGCAAAAAAAAATATCTGCTGTGGAACTATCAGCAGACAGATCATAAACTGATTCTCTAGTCTTTAGATTTATTTTTTGCATGGAAGCAGCCATCTTAAAAAATGACGTCAAAGTCGTATCCACTCAGTGACGTCACTGGTGGAGAATGTTGAATTTAAAAACACGCTCTATAATTGTAAGGCCATCCGGCCGACCTTCAAGAATAGAATATACTATCAATGACATATGAGGAATATGAATACGCCAACGATCTGTATAATTGTAAGGCCATCCGGCCGAACTTCAAGAATAGAATATACTATCAATGACATATGAGGAATATGAATACGCCAACGATCTGGAATATGCTCTCAATTCTCTAATCTTGTTAGAAAATTGAGTGTTTAATGAATGTTTCCATATTGTACTAGGGATATACGTTAGTTTCCTGATTATCCGATTGAGGATTAACCATAATTAATTAATCTTTAATCATAATTAAAGCTGGAATTGATAGTTAATTCTCTATGTTTTATCTAAGATATTTTATCGGAAAACGCCCCACATTAATTTCTTTATTATAGCTTGAATAATTGACGATAAAAATTTGAAATATTGCAATAATTTCTTGCTGCAAATAAATCAATCCTTATCAATAAATTTTTTGTTTTTTTTTTTGTTAACAGATGACGCCACTTTCCATTCAGCGAGAATACCAAGTTGCGGGGCGAAACAAGCCCTTCCACAGGCTGCCCACCCCTGCGGAGGGGTCAGCTGGATTGTGGAGGACGGGGATCGACGGGCCGGGCCCGGACCCCATGATAAATATTTTCAAGGGGTGGGACGCAAGACTCGAACCCGGTTCCTCCAGAATGGAAAGCCGAAGCGTTTCCACGCGGCCAATCCGGCCGACTCTTATCAATAAATTATAGAATATTCGGAAATATATATGAAATTTATTGTTTTTTCATTGTTATTATTTTAAATGCCCACTGTCCACAATTCAGAACTTTTTGAGTATTTTGCGGATTATCTGGGAATCGATTATCCGGAGTAATTTATTTCCCCACTATCCCGATTAATCGAGCGCTTATTGTACTTTATCTGGCGAAAATCACTTGTAGAATCCATCACAAGCTGGCCAACAACCATGAGGGATCAACCGGAAAGTTGAAAGATTAAGTTCAATTCTGGGCCTGGATCCCTCCAGATAAACTGGAAATTTAGGTCCCTTATTTGAAATCGGATCCTCCAAGATAATAAGTCACAATTTTATTATGTGGCCATCCGGTCGACTGAATTTTATAACAATTTCAACAGTCCCAGGTATTTTTTTTTACATATTTCACGCCCCCTTACCAATCAGGGAGTTATTAAGGGGGCGGGTCCAGTTCCAACCACGGGCTGCACTCACACCCGTGGGGGGGCCGGATGGTGAAGGACGAGGATCACCGGGCCGGGCCCAGTATCCCGAAAAAATCCGGGACCAGACTCAGGATGCGAAACCGGGTCTTCCTGCGTGCAGCGTTACCAATTGGCCATCCGGCCGCCTAGTCCCAGATATTGGCATAATCTGATAGAACTAATACCTGAGCCTTTCAGCTGAATGGTCCCGATAGAAGCGTGCTTCCACTCTAGAGAATCCGGTTCAATTCCCGTGTCCTACGCTTCCAATTTTTTCAGGAGAGGTCAGAATCCGGGTCTAAACCCTTCTATCTGATGACTGATCCCATCAGGAGTGTAGGTGGCCCGTGGTAGCTATGAAAATGCTTCGACAATTAATACTCGCCGAGTGGAAAGCGGTGTAAAATCAGAGCAGGGCGGATAGGGCATGTGGAAACGCTTCGGCTTTCCACTCGAAGATCTGGGCTCGATTATCAGGTCCCACTCCTTAAAAATATTGTTTACGAGATTTAAGCAAAGCTTGTCAATCTCTATCATCTATAATCTGACTGAGCCTTTCGCAGGGGTGTGAGGACTTTCTTTTGTGTCAGTAGATAGGTAAGTTATTCTCTTCAGCATATCAAAAAATTTCAATGAATTCTTTATTGAAAAATCAGATAAAATTTCAACTACAACCAATTCGATTGCAGCTGAGTTTAGTTAACAAATTTAGAGTTAAGAAAATGACATAAAAACAAAGTATGGACAATACCTTTATGTAAACAGTATCTGAAACTTGAACTCTATTACAACAAGAATAAACTATTAGAATCCTTTGAAATATGGGTGCTATTGACAAATATTAAACTTGAACTGAACAAAAATTAATAATAATGATAAAATTTTCCAAAAAATATCTGAAGAAATGAAAATATTACAACTTATACCAAGATGACGACTCAAATCGATGGGACATTTGACACAATACCTTCCTCAAAATAATAATAGAAGGAAAAATTTGAGAAAAAAATCTAGAGGAACAGCATCATTATTCATTACAAAACTGTGAAGATGCTATTGAAATTATAACGAAGCCATTAGAAAACACTAAGCTGCAACGCTAGTCTATAATGATGATATTCTTTTACAATTGCATATGAACGTTTAACTCTACTTCATATAATTTAGTGTAAATTTTAAACTGCACTAGAGCGATTCATGTACTAACAATCGAAATTTTCTATGAATGAAGATAGAATTTACCCGGTCATTAGAAGCAATTAAAAGCTCTTATTTAATGACTTGCTACATTTAGCAGAATCCTTTTCCTGTTTTCATATACTCTACGTCTTCATTCTTCAAAAGATTAAATCATAGTGTACAAATTTTATTACAATGTAGTAGTAGTTGCGAAAACCCTTTTCCAAAATTTCCAGATTGCATAATTATAAAAACTATAGTAGTGAAATAGCCTGGCAGCACTATTTCACATACCGTTAAATGTTGAGAGCAGCATTTCAAGATGGCCGAATTTTTACCGAAACTTCTTACAATCCATTTCAAAAACTCGATTTTACCAATTGGTCCAATTTGCTGCTATAAATAATGCACTATATAAAATTCGGTGAAAATTATGGCTTACGAATTAATAACGCGATTAAGTTTGCAGCGAAAGCAGTGTTAAGAATTTCGCAATTCATATTAAACTTTATGCAAATTTTTACGACGACAAATCTGTAGAAACTTTTCATTTTTTAATACTTGGTGTCGGGGGGAATATTAGCTTAATGTTTGCATGTGACAGATGCACAAATTAACTTAATAGCGATTTTTTGCGCGATGTCACAGCTCGCATATTTCTAATTTGCACAAATCGCGATAGTACTATTATTGTATATGTGCAAAAATAGCAATAGAGTAATAAATAAAATGGTTAAAAATATTCAATAGCATATGGCACCAATGTCTTATTCTCTAAAATTATACTATGTACTAAAAAATTGTTGATTAATAAAAATTTTTGAATAATACCATTCATCAAACTTTTTATAAAATTCACGTGTTAATAATAATAAATTTTCCCATATTTAAACCAATTTTTATATATTGTACAGGAAAAGCTGTGCTGGTGGCCAACCTGCAAGCCGTGGCCACCTTAACATCCACTCAAGCATATTGCGGGATTTTTAAACTGTGTAAAATGGCCATGGCTACTGATATTTAATTTCGGCAACTTGTTAGCAACATCTACTAGGTGGCCAACAAATCGTTTTGATGAGAAATGCCAGATGGGCTCTAGATCTTCTATCAGCTGAGCATTCTAAAGTGAAAAAATTCCGAAAACAGATATTTATTAGTGATTTCTTTTCTTAGATTTAATTAATAATGTGAAACTGTGTCATAAACTTTGTATTTTAAACTTTGATGTTTAAAGAAATTTGTAGCTATGTCTGGTGGTCAACCTGTACTTGGTGGCCACAATATCAATAGATGCCAAAAGCTTGCCACTTAGCATAGGTTTTCCTGTAATTACTAATGCTCATGTACAGTCTATGACAGAAAGGTTTTGACATCAGCGGAAAAATTTCGACTTTCGTACAATACGCAAAAACTGATTGAGTCATTACTTCAGTTGTTGATCGTTGTAGGCTACAATTTGGGTTAAACCATTCCATCGGTTGATTAGCAACGGGGAGTGGAAGGAATATTGCATATTTAAGCGTTTACATGCAAAAAACGATTTCGTTTACTAT
>AYEL01087891.1:0-29103 GCA_000484575.1 Olivierus martensii
GTCATAGAAATTCTCCCCTCTGTGAAATATTCCCCGACCCCTATTTCTACCGCGGTAAGAACAGTCTACTTCATTACAAGCTGCTGTGCGGAGATTTTCCAGACTTTACAATCGAAACTACTTCCTCTAATACAGCCCCTACGGTAGATGTCAAAACCTTTCTGTCATAGACTGTACATCTCAATGCAGCTAATTTCCAAATACACAATTTTAGTAAATACAGGTACTTGATTTAATTACAAAATAGCTAATTGTGTTTTATTAATGAAAAAATTTCTTCAAAAGATACTGAAAAATTCAGGAAGAATCTGTTTATTTAAGAGGTATGTTTACAAATTAAAATCTTAACTTCTGGAAAAACCACCTGTTCTTGCCAGTCTTGTATCTGTCAAAAGAAATATAAAATTACATTAAAAATAAAAGATTTATTTTTGATCTTATGAGAGATCATATACTTACCTTTCTTCAAATTTTGACTTTACTTCCCTGCGAGCTTTTCTCCTCTTTGATGGATCTTTAAGCACCTCTTTGTTTACAACAGATTTATCAAATTGAATGTCGACCATGTATCTGTTAAAAAAAATTTATATATGTTTATATGGAACTTTAATTTTAAATAATGTAATAAAATTCTTTTTATTATTACCTAGTAGGCATCAAATGATTGTAATTGTAAACTTTCATGAAAGGCTTAATTTTGGATCGCTTGGCAATTTTCTTCTTTCCCATGCGCCTTGTCACTTTGCGGGGATAACGATCTACCCCGGCAATGAGTGCATGACCATATGGCTTATCTGATGTACCTTCATCATTATTCTGTATAAATTATTAAATTACAAACTTAGGAATTGAATTATCACATTTTTTAAATCAATAATAAATTTTAACATAAAATTCAAAATTATTAAAATAAACCAAAATGCTATTTATATCATTGTACAGCTTATATTGATAATACTTATTGATACTTTTGTGTTTATATAACTATCTTGTTAGCATAAATTATTTCCACATCTTACAAAAGTAATAAATCATCATCATACAGTGGACTCGCATTTTTACAAGCCTCCAAGTTACGAAGTACACATTTTTACAAACCAGTTAGTCCCAAAAAGTCCCTAATTTTAATTAATGCCATTCCCATTTATGAAGTTTTGATTTTAATAATTTTTTGAGGGTATATACGAGTTCGTAAAATCGAGAGTCCACTGTATTAGTCTCCCTTTGGGCCCACAACTTTATGTGGCAATGAAGATTCTAGAAATTTTTACCTACGATTTTCGAAGCTCAAAGGAAAGAAAATCAGACTATCAAACACAGATTTGTTGATAAAGTTTAGTTATTTCATTCAAGTCAGTGAATCTCACAAGAGATTCAACTAATTAAAGATCAATAAAGCCATAAACTACTTCTGAACCTAATTTTTAATTGATTTAATAATCTATCATTATTGTATTAAATAGCTAATTTCATATCTTAAAAATTTTTAACATTACAACTGCAACTGTCTATTCAGATATTAATCAAATGCTCTGAAATAGTTTCCTAGCAACATTCGTTATGTAGCCCTCAGCACTCTTCAGTGTCATGAACATTTTTAACAATCATATATTTTACACATTTTAATTACTGTACATAATTCATAACAAATTATATAATAAAATTAAATACTTTTAATTTTGCTCATATTCCTTACTTCATTTATAGAATGTATTTAAATTTTTTAAATTTTATTCTCCAATAAAATGTTTATTTTTGTAAAGTGTAAACAATTCAGAATGCAACAATTTGAATATTTGCTGGCAGCCATTTCAACTTTTCTTTATTTCTTATACAATCCTCTCAACAATCATCCATTATATGACCCTTCAGCAAGAACTGAGTCTGACAGCCCTGATGCAGGCCATTTTGAAACTTCTTTAAGCAGTTTTGATTTTTTTCATATCATAGTAGTTGAATATTTTTACCGATAAATGCATTTTTGAAAAAATTTTATGCACTTATTATATATTTAAAAAATTTCTTGCAGAACTATGACATTCGAGGTCACTGACTAAAAAACAAGATTTCCTAAGAATGATCAAATCTACATTCATTCTCAGAAATACATCTACATCATTGTATATACATCTGATAAAATTAATAAATATCGTCATTTAATAACATCCAGCTCTACAGGTTAGAAACAGGAATTTTCAGCTTTATTTTTCTTAATGTCACCATAACACTAAAGTTTCCAGAATAAAAGAGTTATTTAAAAATAGCATTTAAATGAGATTTTTTAATATAATTTATTGGTGTGTTTTATTTTAAATAATATATTATTATTACCAACAATCATCATCCATTATATGACCCTTCAGCAAGATCTGAGTCTGACAGCCCTGATGCAGGCCATTTTGAAACTTCTTTAAGCAGTTTTGATTTTTTTCATATCATAGTAGTTGAATATTTTTACCGATAAATGCATTTTTGAAAAAATTTTATGCACTTATTATATATTTAAAAAATTTCTTGCAGAACTATGACATTCGAGGTCACTGACTAAAAAACAAGATTTCCTAAGAATGATCAAATCTACATTCATTCTCAGAAATACATAAAATTATGATTTATCTGATTAAAAATGAAGACCAAATACAACCAAAAAATTAATATATCATTTTATATTTTAAATTTATCAAATTCAATATAATCCAAATTTTATAAGTATATAATTTTTGAAAATTATTATAAAAATATACAATTTCTTAATTTTACATTATATATAAAAATCCTTTTGTATAACTAATTTTGCGATACTAAGTACACCTAGCCCTCGATTTGCACGGCACTCAATTTACACTGTTTCACTTTCACAGAGTTTAAATGAAAACAAAAAAAAATTTTTTTGGGTTTTATTTTGATTGTTTTGCATTATGCGTGGGTCCCACAGTTTGTACAGTGAAGTGTTCGTTATCCAAACATGTGTTCGTTAACCGAATTTCGAAAAAGTGTTCGTTAAGATCACCCACTGTATTTTATGCGTTCCGTTTGTTGAGATAATAGCGTATCGAGTACCAAAGCCCCACCCCCTTTTTTATAACTGCGGCCCTCCGTATCTCTAGTAAACACGGCTGCAGCCCTCGGGTTCATTATCCCCTTTTTTGTAACTGCGGCCCTCCATATTTCTAGTAAACACGGCTATGGCCCTCAGGTTCATTATAATTGGACAGCCTTATTCTAGAGTATCGATATGAATTTTATTGTTACAGATTATATGATTATTTTTGTTAAAAAAATATATTATTATTTATAGATATAGCGTGCCTATAGTTATGCGTCCAAAGAATATGTGTTATAAAGATATGAACAAAATTTTCATATAAAATATTATTTGTATGATCGTTTATTGTTAATTATTTTTATTTAATATCTCTTTCGAGAATGAAATGCCAAATTATTTTCGAATTTGTCTGACCTATACTTATTTAACAGAATTTACAATAAATCTACTACTAACAAATAAGAATGGTCAAATTTGGTTAAATATGTTAATGTGAATGATCACAAGAAATTGATCGTTAACAATTTACAAATTTTTAAAATTTACTTTCAAGTAAGTTGAGAAAACTTTTTACTCTGTAGATGGCAAAAAATTAACTTCGTTAGTTTTACATGCAATTTAATACTGAAAGTCCATTTTCCTTCATTTTTATGATTGATGCAAAAGTATTTGATGTGTAAAATACATAATACGAATACAAACATATTACGGGATTGATTGATCCCATATTATGTTTTTATTTATGTTATGGTATTTTTATTTGTATTATGAAAATGAATATAAACATAACATGGAATACTGACATTATTTATATAAAATATAAGCCGATTTCGTAAAATTATTTTGATTTTGAAAATATCTAAACTTTTTCGAGTCGAGTATATGATAATTTGAATGCTTACCAATTTTTAAATATACTAACCACGTGAACTAGGAATTGATTTTTAAATAAAACAAATACAGAAATTTTTTTATATGGAGTGATTAAGATCCAAAAATTTATTATAAATGCAGAAATAAATATCTGTTTCTAGTGATTCTATGATTTTCAATCAAAATCGCCGAGAACCTGTATAAAGTTTTTAAAAGACTTATTTTAATGTTTTATTTTTAAACTTGAGAAATTCACGAATTTTATTCCAAAAATATTCGTGTTTACTTCTTATGTAACTTTCCTGCTGAACCGAATAAGTATTGCAGTGAAGTATTCTCGCAATTTATCTTTGACATTAATAGAATTTTGAAAGATTCTGACAATGCGTAATCATAAATATTTTATTTTATAGAACTGCATTTTAGGCTATAAGACACTATCGGTAAAATTTCCTTGAAATTTATTGGCAAATATTATTTCTGTTTAATCCATTTGCAAGATAAATTTTATATTGTATTCTCATTATTTGGCCATATAATCTATATACACAATAATCGAACTTAAACCATAAGAAGAAAATCTCCGAGATAGCAGAGTATCTAATTTCAAAAATAATTTCGATAAGTAAATAAATTTAATAGATTGATGTATGTCGCATATATATATATAATAAAAGCGATATGTAAACAACAATTTTCTTGATTTTATAAAACTGCTGTAAACTGTGATTTGTTAATCTTGAATTGAATGGTGACGATAAACACGTTGCAGAAATAGATACTAAGGATTTTTAAAAGTTTATACATTTTGGAAATATTTGTTTTTTGGAAATAAAATTAGATAGTTATGCTATTTTATGTATTGAATGATACAATGTAATGTAATAGTCTCTAGACTTAAATCACTTTCTGTTTTGATATTTAATAAATTTTATAATAAAGCACTATTTAAAATAAAATATTTATTTTAATTTTTTCAAGTAAAGAAAACAAAATATTTCAATTTCAAAAATATCTGGTCGACCTGGATTACGGTGGGATGAAGCCACCGCAATATGCATTAAGACCTGGAATCCACTACACCTGAAAACTGAAAGTGACACAGCTTCCGGATTGTACGCTGTATCTTCGCTAGAAACTCACCTGAAAATATCGTATAAGGCCTGGAATCCACTACACCTGAAAACACGCTTGAAACTGAAAGTGACGCAGCTTCCGGTTTGTACGTCGTATCTTGGCCAGAAACTCACCTGAAAGTAAGAGAAACTTAGATTTAGAAATATTTTTAGAAGTCCGAAAATACAACTTTCTTTATAATAAACAAGAAAAAAATACAAAGATGTGTCATTAAAAAAGTTTATGGGCTGCAGTAGGCACAAAATTTGGACTCGATAGTAAGTTTTCCTAGATTAATATATAACGATACTGTAGATCGGTTATTTTATAGTTTAATGTAATCAAAGCTTTTAAAATAGGAAATGAAACAGAACAAAAATGGAGAGTACAGAAGGATAGATATGAGAGAAAATATTTGAGAAAGTAATAAAAGTGGCTGTGGACTAACTGATATTTATTGACCAGCATGGAACAAGTCGCTAAAGGTAAAAATTAAACAGCCATCAGAGCATCCTCCTTTTGATATATTGACACTAGATGTGCTGTAAAGTTTTGTCGATTTGTTTATGTCATAGATTTTAAGATCTATGGTTTATGTTTATGTGGAGCTTAAGCAGAAACTGAAAGCAACCTGAAACAACTTTGCTCATTTCAGTTTATGTTATCAGTTTCAGTTTTCTGGTGTAGTGGATTCCAGGCCTAACTCTATACATAGAGATTATCAAATTAATCCCAGATACACAGTTCTACACTTCTGAAAGGATAGAGATTTAGACTTGAATTCATGAAGAGCGGGTCTGATTCCTAAATCCATGTCCTTTCAGCATTTTAGCCGATTTCATCATTAGGTTGCGGTGGACTTCTAAAAGTAATCGCCTTTTCATCATCCCTCAAATCAATTTGGAAATAAAATATATCAATCAATCAACAAAATCTGAAACAAGTAAATTTTAATGTTTCATTTCTATTGTCTATAATTATCATCAAATTCTATATAAGAGTAGTTAGACAATTGCTTAGATGGAGGAATTCGCATATATTATGCAAAGCAAACCAACGTGTTCTCAGTTTATCATTCTATGCAAACGACTTAGAGAAGCATTTTATATAATTTTGTTCATCGAAAGGACGAAAAATCTGCATAAATTGCTTCTCTAGTTTTTATATTTTGAGTGATAATACATCGTCTGCAATTATTTGTTATTATTGACAAATGCGTCTTAGTTTTTACCACTCCAGATTTTTCAGATTATTGTTGTTGCACCAAAACTTTCTTATATTACCCCAGTTTAGATGATCGAAAGGATCATAAAAATAATCTTCTACATCTAACGCACTAATGTCGAAATCTTTAATGAAATCAAATTTGAGCTATGAAATTCCTGTACCATAGAAATTCATTATATTGAAATCATGGACCCATCGTTCAGCCAAATATATCATTAATTCTTTATAGAATCTTTTCAAATATTATACTAGTTAATAAAATTGTATAAATAAGTTTCGCAGTTCAGAATCGGAACATAAAATATGAAATTGATATATCTTATCCTACCATATACTCTACTACATCAAACATTATTACTTTTACTCTATTTAAAAATGTACAGGAAAGTAATAATGTTTGATGTAATAGAGTATATGGTAGTATTATATAAGATAAATTAATTTCATCTAGCACCAACTAGCGCCAATAAATTCATTATGAACATGCGATGAACAAGAACATGCATTATTACTTTCCTATACATAACAATGCACAGGAATGTAATAATGCATGTTCTTGTTCATTATATATTCACAATGAATTTGTTGGTGTTAGTAATAAATGCTAAGCATATTCCGAAAACTATCTCTATCAAATTTTCTCTCATTCAGCTCAAATATTATAAATCATTCCCAGTAATAAATAATTATTTTTTAAAATTAAAACACGACTAACTTTATAATAAATTTACAAATATCTATAGTAGGCCCTATATTTCTGAAACGTGTTTATCGCTGCCATCGTTAAACTTTCAATGAAGTTAATGCAAGCAATGAATATCTAGCTATCTCTTACGATTTATTAATAGAATATTAATCTCAATTTGCAGCAGATTTATAAAATAAAAAAATTCATAATTTGCATTTCGCTTTGATAACATATATAGCATTCATCAATCTATTAAACTTATTTAATTTTGATTGTACGAATCCAATAATTTTTGAAATAGATGCTTTGCTCCTTTTAAAGTCTTTCTTTTTTAATTTAGGTCGACGATTTTCTACGTAGATCGTTAAATGATAATCTTAAGAATTCAATATAAAATTTATTATTTCGCTAATGAATCAAACAGAAGTGATTATTTTTGTCAATAATTTATTAAACTTAATACCAAATGAATTTAGAAAATGCATATTATAATGTGATATTATTTAAAGTTAAGATAAAATAAAAATTTTCTAACTTTCATGCTAACGTGTCTGCTAGGAGACTTCTCTGCAATACTTACTGTTGTTCAACAAAGAAGCAGTACAACAAAGGAAACGCGATCTAAATCATAGTTCTTGCAAACTTAGAAATAAAATTGTTGAAATTTTAAAACTAAACAAACAATAATAAACAACTTTTCATAGCTTTTAAAACAATTGATAAGAAGAATTTTTAAATCATAAAATATATTTCTAGGTGTGAAAATAAATGATATGCAATATTTGAATTAATTTCATAGTTATCCGAATCATTTCTTATTATTCAAGATAGTTATAATATAAATTGCCATCATAAAATTTTTTAAAATGGAAAATAAGCAGAAAATCTGGTGATTCTCGTTTGAATAATCCTCTAAAATTAATCTGTAATATATTGATATATTAATAATAACAAAGTTATCATCTGAGACATTAATATTTTTGTAACACTATTAAAAACTGAATATTTATCTTAATAGTCAATGCGATTAGAATTATATGAAAGGACCAGTTTAATTATGAGATTATGTATTATCGATTAATAGTTTTTAATTAAAAAAGTGCAGCATGGATGTAACTACATATGAATATTAATGATGTAAACTCGAATGCAGGTCATTAACCTTTGCAGTTTTAAGATGATTAAAAAAAAATCTATCAACAGGTTCCTTACAAATTATAGGAATCAATCGCAAATACAGATATGTTCAACGAACATTTACGAAGAATAATTATAAAATATTATGTATTTCTTGAATTTTTATAACATTTTGAAATATTATTTTTGGATTATTTTAATTAAATCGAAAACTACGGAGATATTAACAATGATACTTTATGATATTCAAATTATGAAAGTACAATTTTATTCTTTTCTGAGAGTTTTTATTCTTAAAACATGAACATGTTGAGCATAATGTGAACTTAAGATATTCCCATTGTCTTCGTTTAATCTCTATATAATAATAATCTATACTGTTATTTATTAAGAAAATAAACTTTATTCTATAATTGTTAACGAAAAAATTTTGAACATTTAAGAAGTTTAGTATAAAATTTATAAAAAACATTAGCAGAACAAAAATTATAAAACAAAAAAAAATGTATAGTTTGATTGAATTTATTATATATTTCTTATTATTTGATAAAATATAATACTTATTCAAAATGACAGTGAATATAATTACTGTATATTTATTAAGAACTATTTTACAAATTGATAGTTTCTAGCAGACTCACAAGTTAGATGAATTCGAATAAAATAACTATGAATTTCTTTCATAAAATATGATAGTATCGTTACTTATGAAGAAAAAACTATACTTAATAATCATTATTAGTTTATAAAAAAATTATGTTAAAGAACTCTAAAATAAATACTAAAAGCAGTTTAATATAGTAGTTATATAACGAGAAATTCAAATATTTTTAATTAAAAAAATTGCTAAAATATATTGAATTTAATTTCAAACAGGATATAGAGAAAAATTTCTTGAAAGTGCTAAAATTGTTTCGCGAATTATTTCTTTTATTAAAAAAGCTACAAACTATGCTAAGTTTTTAATTTCAAAAATTAGAAATATATTTGTTATTCTCACTAAATAATTATTAAAAATTAACACGAAATTGAATGGCTTTGAATGAAAATGTTCATCTTGATTGAAAATTTTCGGATCTTTATCATTTAATTCTTATAAAAATTAAAAGAATTTAGTACGTTTTTGTGGCGTTAAGTTATAATTGAACTTGCAGTCGCGGATTTTCGCATAGGTGATGGAGGCGGCCGCCTCGGCACCCCGCAACCCAAGGGGCCCCTTATTTAGCTTTAAAGCTTGTATTGAACAATATTAAATTATAAAAAAGCTATTATTTTTCGATTTTTTGCATACTTGTGTATATTTTTCTAAAAATAAAAGAATTGATTTTCTAAAAAAATTTATTTTAATAGGATCCTAAAAATCTCTCACGCCTTGGGCCTCCTTAAGGCAAAATCCGCTACTGTTTTAGTAGATTTCATTCATTAAAAAGTACATTTTAATAGATTTTAGATATTTAATTTGTAATCATATCGAAATTAAATATTTGATTAAAACCCCATAAATCTGGAGAAAAAGATTTGACCTATTATAGTCTTTGTTTTAAGATTTTGTACTACGTTGAATCTTTCCCCGAAACCAAACTTACTAACCATATTCTGATTTTAGCATAAAAATTGCTGATAACTGATGCCTAATTAATGGAATTCGATTTTAAATCCCTTCATAATTTAATTACTTAGATATCGTTGTATCTTCCAATATAAAATTAAACACAGTCATCCAAATCACAAAGATTAAAATATTGAAAGTTGGGTCATTGATCTAATTACGTTTCTCCAATAATTATTTTTCAATGGTACATCTTTTCATAAACAACTATTCAAATAGCCATTTTTATTTAATTAGTATTAAATAAATATGCTTAATACTAGTAAAGAAGAATTTATCTTAAAAATAACTTGGGAGTTCTATTTTAAGTCTAAAAACTTGCCAAATTAATTATGATCAAAATTGATTTATCTATCTTATATATTATCTTTTTTACACCACATATGTGATGGTAGACTATATTATATCACCAGATGATTTCAATCATTTATATAATTATTTTTAATTAATACAACTAATATTATATACACCGACTTCATTTTCAAAATCGAACTTATCAAAAGCAATGCTTTATCTTTAGATATAATTTATATATAACAAGCAATTCTGGAAACAACTGCAATCGACTACTCTCCGAATGTATCCTTTATTTTAAAGTGAAAGATATGGAATCAAAATATATCAACTTCAACGCCATACACTAAATGTTAAATGTCATAAAAATCTATCGGATAGTTCCAAAGTTACAGAAAATTCTTAGACTCTCAGAAATTTGAACGTCTGCTATTTTTAAACGGGTGGAATTATAGATTTAATTACTCCTACTTGAATTTAACATTAATAGTGAAGGATCATCAACAGGTAGCGCCTGAATTTCTATTGAAACATCCAAGATATCAGATCCGAAATTGAACCTAGGTTGTTTAGGTAGTATTGCAATAAGTCACTGCCTTATCACATAGCAATCCGATTGATGATGTCCATATCAAGAATATGAAATTTCAGATTATTTATGGATCATTTTGGCATTTAGTATATGATGGAAATATTTATATGCCTGGTATTTATAAAACGGTTATGCCGCTTTCTATGGTTATCCGATAGTAAACAGCATGGACTATCTAGAGTCCATCACCAGCTCTTTTTTGTGATAAGGTCCAATAGCAACCCATCAGAAGAGGATGGAAATTTGACAGGATGAAAATCTGAAGATGTGCCGGATTTCAAATATTATCGTTAGATAGAAATCTGATCTTAGTATCATAAAAATCTTTGTGTCGGATAATTCTTAAAATATTTAATCATCCTATTTGTAGCATGCAATATTCTAATTCTTGTTACAAAGTTTATAAATCAAATTTATAAATTTGAGAACTTATAAATTTCATTTACATTTTATAAACTTTCAAGTTAGTTTTATTGATATTTAATGAGAATAATAACTACAGTATTTAAACGAGTAAAAATTTATTATTTTCGTATTTTTTATGCTATCATTTGAAAGATATTTAAATATATAACACACATTTTCGTTAAATAAAGATTACAATATGTTTTCAAATTAGAATTTCATGCAAATTTAAATTATAATAATTAAAACAAAATTTTAAATCTTTTTAACACTACTATTAGAAAATTTTTATTTACTTTGCTTATAATAAACTTTATTACTGTCTCCAATGGAATATGTTAATTTGGCATGTTTTTAATTCATTTATCCACTTTTATTTCATTTAAGGTTTTCATAATTTCTGTTAATTAATAATCAATCTTATATTTTATACTGATTCTTGAAATATACGCAACACATTTTGTTTTTATCAGTAAACTTAAATTCTGCATTTTTTAAGCGAATTTTCCTCTAAAACTTACAAAATACTGTATTTTTTTTCTTTTAAATTTATCAATATCTAAAGCACAGCGGATGTAGATAAAGTAGCCAGTAGATCCAGTCTTTCATTCCATTCATTTTAGCAAAATAGCGAGAGTTAATATTTGATTTGATGTACAAACATAGAATACATGTTTGCATTTGTTCCTGAAAATTTGTTAGAAGTCATGATATTCATATATTTTTAAGCATTTAAGCGAATTGTCTGGTTTCCGTCTACAAGCATGAGGAGGATCATGATCCCATCTTTATTATTTCATTAAAACAAATACTTTCATTTAACTTCTAAAGAGAAATTTACACACACCAAACTTCCGCTAGTGATATTATATTATATTCTATGATTTTAAATAACAGTTTATTGACCTGCTGCACATGGTCCATTGCAAGTTTGACCCGTTCGTTGATTTAGACGGCAATTCCGTTTGACGACCTTACATAATAATAACAAAATAGTCGTTTCTTTTCTTTAAAATATTTGTTTTAAAAGAAAGTTAAAATTTTAATCAACTATAATATATCAATAAATTGTTTAGCATGTAAATAAAGAAGGAAAATGACTAATTTGTAACAGAATAATGCAAACTTGTTAATAATTTGTTTATAATAACTTTAATAACAAAATAATTCCCCAGAAATAATTCAACAATTATTTATTATATGAAATCGAAAAAATATTAGACGTTCAAACAGAAAAAAGCTGGAGGAATTTATTCGGAAAAATACGTGTCGCCATCTAGTTTTTAAATTGAAAATTAAATAATTTCAAAAAATTAATAAATTAAAATATAAAATTGATAACTATTAAAAGGATAAGTTTTGCATAAAGTTTTTAACATTAAAATAACAATTTTCAATTTTAATATTAAGTGAAAAATATTTTTCATTTCTGTAATAATACAGAACCGATACGTGATTTTATTGACCAATCAAATATTGCAGACCGAGATTTATTATGTAATTTTTGACAAATTAAATATCTTCACATGTTTACATCCACTAACGAAAAACAATTTTGTTATCCTATGTACATAGACAATTATATTAATGAAGTTTTAAATATTTTATACTTCAAATTGTATTTTTATAAAAATTTTTAATTCTACATAGTCATTTAATAATAAAAAAAAATATCAAAAAATATTAATATATATTAAAAAGTTTTATTTTAAATAGACGCACTGTATTTTAATCGGTAATAAATGGACAAGCTATCCCTAAATATATGACAGTACATACAGTATTTTCAAATTTCAAACTGCCATCACGTGACATAATTCCGTTAATATTAAAAAATCCCTCTAGTGTTACTGGACAGAACTAAAATGTTGATTGACTTCAACTTTACAAGACTAATTCATCTTTTCCAATTTTTAATGAAAGAAATTAAAATGAATTACGCATTTTCAACATTTAATGCAATGTTTTATTTGAATCAGTTTATAACGATTAAAATTTTTTCGTTTACTCAAATGGCTTTAAATAATAAGCACAAAATATTGCGTAATTTAAATTAAATGATAAAAGAATGTTAATAAAACACGAACTGTTTTGCAGAATCACTTAAAAAGCTCATGTTTAAAATCAGTTGCTAACGGATGCAACGTCATCGGCGTGTGACGTCACATCCTGCAGCTGAAACATCTTCCGACGAAATGCTCATTCTTTCTGCGTAATACGTGCAAATTGAATCTTTATCGGACGCCATAGATGACAGCATCTGACAAATTTGTAATTCTTTCTTAGAATAATAGCGTTAAAAAGAATAGAGAACGTGAAACGAGAAGATTACGGTCACCATTAAAGCGATTTTCATCAGTGAATTGCGGCGCTTTTCCACAGAAAGCGTGTGATCACTGGTTACCATAGAAACACACCCTCTATAAAAAAAAAGCATAACAGACGGGAGCGCACTTTGTCGGACGGAACTCGCCCCGACCGGGATGAAAACGGACGAAAGGTGGCGCTGTCGCTAATAGATAAGATTCTTGGCGGTTAATAGTATCGGACAAAGCGCGCATCCCTCTACAAATTATCTGCAAAGTTAAAAAAATCTAGAATAAAGTCGCGGAACGGAGCTCCTTTCCGGGACGACCTTCGTCTTTGTGGTGTGGCCGTCCTCTCCGCCTTTCGTCTCCCTTCCATTAGTACGCATGCTCTGTGGCGAATAGCCTTTGCGAACTGACGAAACTCGGTTGCTGTCGGCCAGCGTTGGTGTTAAGAAGAACCGAAAATAATCGTTTTTGTGTAACTATGGCAGATTCCAAATACAAGACTGCAATATTGGACGCTATCGACCAGTTGAGACAGCGCAAAGCACGTCCTGACCTGGAAAGGATATGTCACATGTTACAGCGTCGCCACGGTCTGAATTCATCAATCGTCCAGACCGAACTGGAAAAGTTAATCGATGCAGATATCGTGATCAAAGTTGACTATAAAGGCAACACTAGTTATAGGAACGCAGCCAAATGGACGAAAGGAAGAAATAAAGAAGCGGCGCTCAAGTCGGAAGCAAAGACTTGTCTTCTTTCCACCAAATACTGCACACTACCTTATCAACAACAGCAGACGACGGTGTTACTAAAACAGCGCATTCGTGCTGGTCCGGGTCGGCCACCGAGGACGGCAATTTCATCGTTGAAACAGGCACAGAGTAAAAGAGGGAGGCCTCCCAGCAAGCGAAAGGTGGGTTGTCTTATTCGAAAAATCGAATTAAAAAACGTGCGACATACTGCCCACTGACTTTTCTTTTTCTATCACTTGGCGCAGGTTCGCGCGTTGCCTTTTTTCGCCTTAATCGGAACAACGGCACGGTGACGTCGATAACTCTCTCGGCATCCATTTCCGAATCTTAACGCCGCGGAAAAAGCGCGCTCTTGCCTTTTCCAACGTTATTAACAGCCAGGGATATGACCATCGCGATTGATATTTTAGAAATAGATTTGTTGTTTTTCTGTTAACGTCGAACTTTATAAAGGTCAATGGTTGGAACGCGTGCTGAATCTCTCCATCTCGACCAATTGCTGTGATCGAAACAAAGGAAGCGGCCGTGGATTGCGCGTCTGGCTTCCGGTTGTCGATATTTGTCTGGTGGCTCCCCTTAATGAATAGAAAGTGAAACCCAGAATCGGGTTTAGTTCCAGACATTTTAAACCGAGCTTGGGAAACCAGACCATTTCCGCTCCGTCCGACATTTATTACCGTACAACGTACTTTCATCGTCCAAAAAGAAAAAACGGTCCTCGTTCTTTAACCGGTTTAAACTTTTACGAGATTCCAGATATCGTTAAATAATTTATGAAATGTCAAAATGTATTAAAAGATAATCCAAAAACCGTTATATTTAACATCGCCGACGAACGAGAGGGCTGAAAAGCGCAGGGCGATTTGGCTTTTGTCAACTTCTATCGCCGAAGGCTGGTCCAGCCTAGACTATTCTTTTCGCCTTGTTAAAATACTAAAAATAGTAAAAAAAATATATGATTTAAATTTCGTATTAAGCTAACTTTCCTATTTATCGAAAGTGCTATTACGTCATCCGTTTTTTTAATATCCCTTAAAGCGTTATGTTTGTTAATTTGTAGGATAAATGATTATAATCACATTTTCGTTATAAGCAGAATTGAATCGTGTAACGTCACCATCAAAATCCGAACGAGATGATGTCACATTAAATCTCAATCACCGAAATATATTCGATTAAAAAAGATCAATTATACCAAAATAAGAAAATTTTCCTAAATAAGAATTAAAAAGCGAATAAAAATATAACAAATTGACCTTATTTATTTAATTAAAAATTTAATTTATATTGATCCAATTTATTGTTTTTCAACAACAATTAATTAAATAAATATTTTCCTGTATAAGTTTTAAATAATCGTTATTTATTTAACATTTTATCGGAATTTTCATTAAATTCGAATAATTTGCGCTCTGTCGAAAAAATCAATTTTGTATTACGCATTTATACTCCCGCCGCATGACGTCATCGTATTGGATGGAAATCGTCTGCGTCTAGTAATTTGGAAATTTAATTGATCAATCCAGAATTTTCTTAAATTATTTTTAATTCAAGTAAATAATATGAGATAATATATCTGATTTAAAACATATAAATTATATTTGTTCATCTTACGTTTGAAAGAATGTGTAGACGATCACGTGATAAGGATAAGAAATATTCAAATAAATTTTCACGTGATTATCTGTAAAAGCGGGAGAAAATAATTTTCATCAATTAAATAAATCATTTGTAATGCAGCATTGAAATATTATATATTTAATTAAACGAAAAAGATCTTTTAAAATTTTAATGCTTTTAAACTTTCAGATCTAATATATTCAATCATCAATATTTAATATAGATGTGGACCGTATTTAGGATGAAGTTCTATTTATAATTTTTAGTTTTTTGAAATAAGTATATTGGATATTATTTTTTCTATCTTTTGAAGCCAATATTTTAGATTTTTCAAAGAAATATATCAAAGATCCGTCATATAAGCTTCACATTACTACATCAATCGGACTTCAACATTCAAAGTCAATATAGATGGAACAAGTTTTATAAATTTTATTGTATTTATAATACTTGAAACTATTGCAGATAATTTAAATTATATTTCTAGAACTAAGCATTAAGTCCAAAATCATAACAAAGAGCATTTCGTACTGTTGGCAAATTTTCGGTCTCCATTTTAAGCTATCGAAGAAATACATTAATCTGTAGATTAGAACTATTTATTGTTGAGAAAATACTTAGAATTGACTTACATATAAACTAATGTTCTCATTTATTTATTTTTGATTCGAATTTATTTTGCAATGAACAAATGCAATCTTATTTAACTCGCAATGAACTAAAGCTTATTTATACAGTCTTCTTGTATAGAATACTTAATACAAGATCGATCTGGCTATAATCTATTATTATTTAATCTTAAATTTCTTTCTGTCTTTTAATGAACTAATGCTAAGTTTCGAGTAGAAATAATAACGAATTGCTATTTCGTTTCTGTCCTATTTCTATAATAAAAAAAGAGTTTTAGAGGGAATCTTCATGCTAATTATTAGATTCAGACGGTTTAGTGAAACAATTAAGATTCACGCGTTTCGCAAGTGACTAAAGAAATGTCAAATTAAATACGAATTAATTGATAAATACTATCGATACATTTTTATAAATCTATATGATGATTTAGGTTACATAAAAGTTTTTCCATTCCCAAATGAATTGTGCAAATTTATTTAGATTTTAAAATGCTAGATAAAATATAGTTATTAATATTTTAACATTGTTTCTTATTAATTTTAAATCAAATTTTAAAAATTTGCATTTTTCTTTTTGGTTTCTTTTATCTATAATATATTTAAAAGCAATATATTCTAAATAGAATTAAGAAGTTTGATATTCTAATATACAGTATTGTATGTTATAATTCCGGAACGAACTGTTCATAATGTAGACCGAAAAATTTTGTAAACAGAAGTTTTTTATTTGTGATGAGAAAATTTATTACACTAAACCGCGACTATTTTTTAGAAACTTGACATAATAAAATAGTTTGAAAAGATTGAAACATGTCATACTAACCAATAAGCAAATTGATATTTGAATTTGAATTCGTCACGTGAAAATTCAGTCCAAATCACCGAAACTACGGAATTTTTGGATAACAAATTGAATTTAGCTACTGTCTCTAATATTTCAGTTATGAATTTGCAATCTGTCTAACACTAAAACCAATTTATGGAAAAACAAATACACAATTTTCAATAAATTCAAACATACATATGTATTACTTTTAACTAAACATAATTATAGGAACATTCGACGTTTTTCAAAATATGAACTTGCTTCTGCATTTAGAAGATTGTTGTAGCAAATTTGTTTTTAAAATTATTTAATTATTCTCTAATTCGGTTGCTTAGATGCTATATCTTCGGGAATTTCAGGAATTATACTTATAGATAGGCTATTTGCCTAATTAAAATATTTTACGGAATAAAACGTCATCATATAAGTATAATTGAAATGCTTAAATCTTTATTATTATTATTATTATTATTAATAGTAGTTATACGCATTTTTCTTTATATTTAGTAACAGAAAATATCATTAAACAATAGTTGATGTCTATTGATTTTTAACCCAATGATATATTAGTCTTTATAATACTGCCATCTGTCGGTTGTAAAATAGACTAACGAGAAATTAGAATTTTTCTAAAACAAATTTTAATTTTGGAAATGGGTTTAATAAAATAAAAATATATATTTAAAATTGAAAATTCGAACAGTGCAAGCAGGGAATTATGAGAATTAAATTATTCAGGCGCATCAACTATAACGGTGTATACTTTTTTGGAATTACAGTAATTTTACGTTAATTAAAAAAAAATAATAGTGTTCAAGTTAATTTTACACGAATAAATATTTACAAAATTTATTTTTATATAATAAATAATACCATTAATATTAATTGAAAATAAATTATAGCTTTAGTTTGTATTTGATTTTTAGAGATTTAAAATTAATATCCTATGGGAAATTTTCGACATCATTATGTATTTTTACGAAATATGGTATAACAGCAATTCAATACTTGAACCAACAAATTACTGGCTAGTTACGTCGTAATGAATATTTTAGAAGCGTCACTGTTCGATTTTGATGTAAAACATATTTAAATTAAAAAACTGTAATCTTCTAGATGCATAATTAAAAAAACGTTATTAACATTGAATGGAAATTGATAATCCTTTTCAGTTTTTTTATATAAAAAATATTATTCAATATACAGTACTATATTGTAATAAAATTAGAACCTCGATAAATTTTTCTAATTTTGAATTTTCGAAATTTTTCCTAATTTAACAAAGTAATTATTATACATCTATTTTAACCAAACGAATAGAAAAGTAACATGAGAAAAGTGATTTTTGAATTCGATTTAATCGAGTAATTATTAATTAATAAGTATTGTTATGTAGGTAACTTAATTAAAATTTATTCAAACTTGAATTCGGGTTATATACAGTACATCATTGGCAATATTGACTCCAGAAAATGTTTTAAAATCTTCAAATTACGGAGAAATTTAATTTTTTGTAAAGTCAGGTATGGACACGCAAAATAAAAAACATTTAACAGATTTTTTAAGTGTTCAAAGTTAATATCTTTATTAATTTAAGAAATTTTATTACAAAGTACCATATGGACACGCAAAATAAAAAACATTTAACACAGATTTTTTTAAGTGTTCAAAGTTAATATCTTTATTAATTTAAGAAATTTTATTACAAAGTACTTTAAACTATTCTTCATCCAATATTTTCGATTTACGAATATATTTCGTATCAGACTAACAATTCTTTAAAAATTACTTGCAAATTACGATATATAAAATAACAAACAAATTAAGAATTTTTTTATACAGCATTACAGAATATTGCTTTTTCTATTGAGTTCTACAATTGAAAGATAGATTAGAATTATAGTTTAAGTTTTCAGAATTAATGTTTTCATGCATTGAAATTTTAATTGATCCATGATGCAAAAAGTAAAAAATTGCATATTTTCTATCAGCCATGTACAATTTTTCAAGAAAGAGAAAATCAAGGTTGTTTTTATATAAATTTTATATTAAGAATTCCAATGTTCTCAGTTGTGACAGAAAGATGATATGCTTGCTTATTACAAAATGAAGCCCAGTTTAAAATTCAAACTTAATAAAAAATTAAACTTTTAACTTTTTAGCCTGCTTTAGTTAAAATGAAGCAGATTATATGAATAACAAAAAATTTTTTAGCTATTTACATTGTCTAATAAACAGTACAATCTTATTGAAAATGCTTATTGTTTACTTTTATTTAGATTTTACAGTAAGAGGATTTGTATTTGTAATAAAGTAAAGTAAAATGTGTATAAACAAATTTATTTCTTCAATAAATTTTTATTCTACAAAAATTAAAATTATTTGTAGACTATTTTTTTTTATTGCAGTCAATTTTAAAAAATTTTAACAAAAGATTTTTTCATATGAAATTGTTTCTTTCAATTAATAAAAATATTTACTTAATTTGCTTCAGGTTGCAAACCCAATTTAAAAAGTTTAAATTACATTTATAATATTTTTGCCTATAAATTAATTAATGACTATAATTTAAATTATGAAAAATTGATATTCAAAATTTGATGTGACAATTGAGAAATTTAGACTTATAATAAATTAATTATAAATTTCTCAATTGCTATATTGTCATTGTTATTGTCAGATTGGGAATCATCAATTGTATATATGGATATAAAAATATTTGAATATTATATGGAGCTCTAGAATTCTATATAGCAGGGATGGCCAAACTTCATGTCATTATGAGCCACATAGGAGAATTTCAAATACTTGAGAGCTGCATTTTCTTTCTGGATCAATGAGAACAGCATCAGTTTTTTATAGTCTTAATAATAATTTCAAAAATTGCTTATTTCAGATGCATTTATTTCGTCTAGATGCATCTTACTTTTTACAACAGATAAAAATAATAATATATCTGTAATTTGTTTAACTTAAATAAGTATTTTGTTTTATATTTACTATTGACTTTCATGGTATGGAGCCACATTGAAAGTACCAAAGAGCTGCAGTTTGGCCACCTCTGCTATATAGAGTCTTTTTTGATAGGCTATATTGGTATTCATGAAGTGAAATTTAGAAATTACATATCACATGAAATGCAAACAAATTTTAAAAAAGTTAGCTCAGAATTTCTTCCAGGTGGCATCAATCACTTGCAAAAAATAGGAATTATTCAGGTATATACTACTGCTCCACTATATGCAGCAGTAGTATCCTTCTGATAAATGGCATTTATTATCACAGAATGTAACATATCAAGTGGAATAGACAACACATGCTATCTTTTATGTCTATCAGAATAAAAACTTCCTAATATATGTGGGTCATTACAAAATCCTACAGTCACATGTTTGCTTTATTTTAATATAAATTTAGATAAGAAAATAGAGGACAAGTAACATGAATTGAAGAACTAAGGGATATTTTGTGAAACTTTTTGTTTATGGAACAGATAATTTAAATTTAGGAATATTTCACATAATTTGAGATGGTTGGATGGTTTAATGCTATGTACAAAATAAATATGCCTCAACTACACATATTAAATATAAGTTACTATGTATGATTGAGCTAGGTGCATAACTTACTATGAGCATTGATTTTTTCAACTTATGCAAAATTCAAGTTATGTAAAAAACTTCTGTCCCAATTATTTGAGTAAGTTGGAATGGTTATACTATAATATAGTGGAGACTGAGGAGGTATAAAACAAAATTTGATTTGCAATTGTAGTTTTAGTAAGTGAAAGTTATTTATTGTTATTACCCACCAGAAGCATAAGTTATGAAATGTCTGAATAAAGTTAGAAGCTGTTATTAGAAACAGCAAAAAGATTAATATTAAAATATACTTTGTTTTTTTATTTGTATCTAAATGTATATATTATCGTTAAAATGAAAATTATGGATTTTGGTCAGGGGTATCCTTTATTAGAGTTTTATAGAGTTGGCAACCCTACATGCAAGAGTGGTTTGAGCAGACATTGGGAGTTTTGAGAGACATTTATTTTTACTCCCATACTGAAATTTAAAAATGAAATAAGTGACAATACAGAGTAAAAAGGAAAAACCAAGCACTAAGCAGAAATAAACCTTTATTTCACAAAGGAATGTTTTCAACCATTTTCCATTGGTCATCATCAGCTGACGAAGACCAGTGGAGAATAGTCAAAAACGTTCCTTTGTGAAATAAAGGTTTATTTCTGCTTAGTGCTTGGTTTTTCTTTTTTACTTTGATTAGTTGCAGAATGTTCACGTCTTTAATAAGTGACAATACAAATTGCAAAGTAGGTTTATTGAAAAAGCATGAACATATAAATACAATTTTACGAATGTTAAACTTGGCAAAAGAGATTTCAAATATTACAAATCTGGCCATCATTTCGCATGCATTCATTCATCCGTTTATCGTGCATTCCATTGCCTGAAAAAATAGAGTGAGTTTGCAAACAATGACACTGAGGGACACTACATCATTGTTTTCATGAATCCCAGGTACCAGCCATAACCAGCACACTGTGATCTTTCCCAGTTTGATGGAATGTTGGCTTTTCCACTCTTTTTTAGTGACATTTAATAACAAAATTTTGTTAAAGATTTGCAAGTTTGAACTTGAAAAAATTCAAAAGTTGAATCTGTCTGAGTATCACAGGAACTATGAGGACTGCTCCTACTGCTGCTCTTGAAGTCCTCATGGGCATTTCTTCTTTGTATTTGTGTGTTGAAGTTAGTATCTTGGAAGGTTATTATAGATTCCATTATTGTGGGAGAATGATTTCTTGGATACACAAAGTGAAGCATTCATCTTTTGAATGGGATAAATTATATAATCACATTCTTGAAATTATTAAGTATCATATGATGCCCATATTCAGCTTCTTCAGACCATTCACTGTTGTTTTTCTCAATATGAAGGGGTGAGGAAGTGGATTTGGGTATAGTATCAAGGGTGAACTGGTCTGATACAGATGGTTCCAAAACCACTACTGATGTAGAATCGGGTTTACTGCAAGGGAACAAGGATGTCATATTCTTATTCTCTTGGACAGTTTGCCATTGTTTTTCAGGCAGAAATCTATGATAATTTTGTATGTATTAAAATTAATCTTGATAGAAGATATATTAATAAACATATTTATATCCTATATATGGAAATGTCATTATCTCATTGTAGAACTGATTACCAGGAACAGAATTCAATTTGTTTGGGTACCAGGGCACAAAGAAATAGAGAGCAGTGAGGTTGCATATGAGTTGGCTAAGAAAGGGTCCATCATCAGCCAACATCCTCTTATTGGATCTGAGCTTTCCCTAGGCATTAGATCTGATGCATTTGAGTGGGTTGTCAGAGCAGTTAGCAACTCAGCACTTGCCCATTGGAGGTCTATTCCTGGACTAACGCAAACAAAGGCTCTTATTTTAGATCCTTTATAGAGATTTAAAATGTTGCTTGCATTGTATAAAAATCAAGTAAGGATTGTCACAGGCACTGTAATCTTATGACACTTCTTCACTTAATTGGAATTGTAGATGATCTCAATTGTGGATGATGTCAGGGAGGAGATGAAATTCAACTTCATATTTTGTGAATGTTTAATCCTTTTCAGAGCTAATATACATTATTCTAGGATTGCATTTTCCTACACCAGATGATCTTTTTAGACTCCCATTGAAGAAATTACTGTCTTTTGTGTATAGGGATGGACTTCTTATGAGATAATACTGTTATGAGTGCAGAATAGATCACTGGTTGGTCAAGTGCTTCTTTCCTACAATTGAGTGATTCAATGGAAAAACAAAGTAAATTTACCTAGTTTTATCTGAAATGGGCTTAAAAGCAATATAAATGTATTTGCCTTCTTATTCCATGGTTTATTTTCATATGGAAGATGATTTTTGAGAGCAATAGCTGAATAAGTAATTATATATGTCATTTTCCTAATTCGGTCAACAGATGGCATTACTATCTATGTGACTATAGACTGCAGTCATGGCAGTAAGAAGCTAATCACTTTAGGTTTTGTAGGATTTTATTTTTTTGTTTTCTTTTGCTGTTTTGCTATTATTTTCTTTTACTTTCTCCTTTCATGATGATTGATGCAGAAAGAAAATCCCTAATATTTGACTCCAAAACTGTCTTGCTTGAATTGCATAAACCCAAACAGCTTCAAATTTCAAAAGCTGTAATACTTACCTACAAACTTCAATCAATTAAAATCATGACTTATTACAATATATTTTACACTAAAATTTATCCACTTTAGGTTAAAGTACAAAATGTTACCGCTATAGTAAAATCAGTAGGCATTTCACCAAAGAAAATCGCTGATGTTAAACAGTTTCTAATCTACATTAAGAAAACAATCCTACCATTATATTGATATAATAGTGTTTAGTGACATTTTTGGATTCTATGTTAGTCAGAATCTATTAAGTGAGTCAGAAAGTGACTGCTTTGGTTTCTAATACTAATTATTTTAATGAACAAGTAAGAATAAGTTTTTCTATTATAGCCATGTAGGCCTGTCTAGTCATTCATATTTTTTCTAGTCAAATATGTGTTCATTTCTAGTCCTATATGTATTCTTTGGAACTATTTCTCATCAATAAAATAATATTTTTCACAGCATTTTCCTATTTAATTATATTTAAGTATTTCTCATATATAAAACTATCTAAAATAGCTGTTCATGGAAAACAAGGTAAGTTCATAATTACAGGATTGCAGAGTCGAATGGCAAATGATCTGACTCCGACTCCACCTTTTAAAAAAATCCCTACCTCCAACTCCTTCATAGTTGAAGTTGATATTGTAAATGCCAGGGTTGCAGAGCCAGATGGCAAATGATCTGACTCTGACTCCACCGACTCCTTAAAATTTGTAAAGTCCAACTCTGACTCTCAATTCTGGGCAGTTTAAAAATCCGACTCAGAGTTCACCCAAAAATTTTCGACTCACTGAATCCTGACTCTGACTCTTCAATCCTGCATAATTATATTAAAAATAAGTTTATAAAATTCTATATAACATATGTTATTTTTATTGACATTTTTCTGTACTGTACTGTACTCTTAACTTAAAAATACCTTTCACCTATTTTTCTTGTTTTAAAAGAGAAACAGAAAACCACAGCAGGAATATGTTTAAACTGTTGTTTCTCAACGAATCTGTCATACTATTACACTGCTCACTATTTTTCAACAATAATAAAGTTTCAGCTCTCTGAGCAAGGAAAGCAAAAACTAGATGTTTATACTAACACCAACTTTATTAAATATAGCACTTTCGGCTCTAACGAGTCCTCCTCAGTATTTAAGAACATTAAAAATAATACTTATTATTAATGAGGAGGACTCATTAGAGCCGAAAGTGCTATATTTATTAAAGTTGGTGTTAGTATAAATGTCTAGTTTTTGCTTTCCCTGCTCAAAGAGCTGAAACTTTATTATTGTGTTTCTCAAAATTGCAATGTTACATTTTACCTTGTTTTTCTATTGGACCACAGAATTATCATCAATTAGTCTGGAATGTAACTCCCATATAATACAATGCTCCTCAGATATAACACACTCGTTTATAATGCGTGTTTTTCCTGTTCCCTATTTGTTTGAAAGAGATTCTGAGAAAAATATAATATATCGCATAATCGACGTCCATCTATCACAATATGAGGATGGATTGCAGATAAAAGAAGATTATGAACCTTCTTGGATAAATTGGACAGCTTTTGCTTATTCTCTAATTTAGAATTAAAAATAAAAGAAGCTATCAGTTATAGTGCAATTGTCTTATAACGTGGGTCAGATCAGGAAATGCAAACCCTGCAAAGAAGACGCTGCAAACCCACATTATAACCGGGGACCACTGTACATTAGTTCAATGAGAAATTGATATCCAATATATATCATTTCGATTTAAGTTATGGTTTTTAGGAACATAATCGATATCGAGGATCTGCTGTAATTGAACATAGTAAAAATGAAAATAAAAATATTTCTATATTATTGAAAATGTTGCTATCTATGTAAAAATGTTTTATATCACATTATAAACTAAAATAATAAATGTTATAAATTAAATCTAACTTATATTAGACAAATGTAATTACAGATGGTCCTCAACTTACAATGGGATTCAGTTCAAATCCTGTCGGATTTGGTCAGAAGTCAAAAATCCCAAAATTTATGGATTTCTCACTGCTAATGTTTACTAGGACATTATACATTATTTTAATAATCAATAAAGAATATGAAACTACAAGAACCAGATAAAAAAAAAAAAAAAAAAGAAAGCTTTCCATATATCAAATCATTGGATCAGGACTTGAACCCATTGAATTGCATTGACCACTCACAGAATTTACTGAGCACATCAATGTCATAAGTATGAATAGTCATAAGTTGAGGACTACCTGTATATTGGTTTTTATATTTTTTAAGTATTATATTACAAATGAAAAATTATATATGTTTTATCTAATTTCCTAAGTTTAAAAATTGTTAGAAAATTTTTAAATTATAGTAATAATTTTTTTACAAATAATAATTAAATTATTGTGAATTTCTTTTTATGCTATTACCAGATTGTTAATTTAAAATAATCTTTAATCTTAAGATATTTTTAACTCATCATTTGACAGATTCATGTAATAAATCTGAGGCTACTAAAATTGTATGCAGTTCTTTAAAAAGTCAAGTTTTATTACAACTGCTCCTTAACTTTTAAAAATATGCTATATAAGTAATTTTTGTATGACAGTAGTTAGATTCCTATAAAATCTTGTGTAGTGCAAAACCATATTAAATAGAACAAAGAATTCAAGTAATTTTTGTATGACAGTACCGGTAGTTAGATTCCTATAAAATCTTGTGTAGTGCAAAACCATATTAAATAGAACAAAGAATCAATATAAAAAAGGATTGTTATATTCCAAAAGCATATAAAAATAAATTATTTTATAACTATTGGAAATTTAATCTTTATTGAAAATAATAATAACTGAACAAACATTTTATAAATTTTAATACATGCTTGTATATTTTAAATAATGCTTAACTATAAACAACTGAATTCTGCTGCTTCTAATTTCACAAGAAATCACAAGCACTTGAAGCAGGATAAATACACTATTTTATTATTAGATATATATATATATATTACATATACTAATAATACTTAATTTTCCAGAAATGTTTTCGGCCTACTATGGCCCTCCTCAGCCGGTAATCTCAAGTGAGTGACTAAAGTTCTAACCAGTATTGGATGCAGGCTGTCCCTGCTGGGATGTTTCACAAATAAACATCCAGTTTAAAGTGCTCGTGTTGACATTTAAACAGGGTTATTTATCAGGTGTTACAGTTCGATGTTATATAAACACCATTTTGCTATTGCATTTACAAGTTTCTAAAGCCTCTCAACATGTTTCCAGATATAAGTTATTACATTGTACTTATGTATGTTATTTTGTCCGACTACATCATAAAAACCAAAAAGAATTAATCCGAGAAATGTAGTGTATATTATATATATCTAATAATAAAATAGTGTATTTATCCTGCTTCAAGTGCTGTTGTGATTTCTTGTAAATAATGCTTGTTCATTTAATTTTTCCTTTTTCATTGCTGCTAAGCACAGTCGAATGAGGACATTTTTCTCTATTGCAGAATATAATCATCATCTGAACTTTTTCTGCAGCATCTAGAGTTAGTATATTTTCAGCTTTTTTTAAAAAATTAGTAATCTTGGTTTATTTATTTTTGCATGATAGATCTTTATAAATTTAAAGTATTAAAGGTTAAGATGTCATTTTTACTTAATTTTCCTCCTTTTTTGAATTGGATGACCTCAATCTTTTTTTCATTCACTTTCATCATATTGGTTTTACACCATTTACAAAGTTTGTTAAGAGCCTCTTGTAGGTCGTGAAGTGATGTTGAATATATAGCTAAGTCATCTGCATACATAAGTGTCTTCATGTTGTTTGTCCTGACTTCGTTAGGTAGATCTCCTATATAGAGCAGAAACAGATAGGAGCTTAAGGAATTTCCTTTGCCTCGAGGGGGGACTGGGATCTTGTGAGGGGGATGATTAATCAATCTAATATTAGATGATTATCAATCTAATAGTAGCATCATGCTTTCTGCTATATGTGTTTTTAAGCCTTTTAAGTCGGCGGGACCAGATGGCATTTTGCCAGTGTTCTTGCAGCAGGGCATTGATGTTCTGGTTTCCCCTCTTTGCCGTGTCTTTCGGGCCTGTGTGGCTTTGGCTACGTTCCATCGTCCTGGAGGCAGGTGAAGGTATCTTTTATACCTAAATCTGGGCGCAATTCTTATACCAAGGCTAAGTCCTATCATCCGATCAGTCTGATGTTCTTTTTATTGAAGACATTGGAGAGGTTGGTTGATAGGTTTATTAGGGATGGGGCCCTGGTTAGGATCCCTCTATGTCGCAGTCAATTTGCCTATCAATCTGGCAAATTAACTGAGCATGCTCTTCATGAGGTTGTTTCGCTCATTGAGAGGGCTATCCAATTTGCCTATCAATCTGGCAAATCAACTGAGCATGCTCTTCATGAGGTTGTTTTGCTCATTGAGAGGGCTATTGGGTAGAAGCCCTTTCCTTGATATTCAAGGGGCTTTTGACTCTACTTCTTTTGAGCGAATTAGCCTTGGATATTCAAGGGGCATTTTTGAATACTTCTTTTAAGCAAATTAGCCTTTCTGCTACCAGACATGGAGTCAGTTCAACGATTATTCGTTGGATTGGCTCCATGCTGAGGCACTTATCTATATCAACTAATCATATTTTACCATATTTATAATGTGGGACCCTACAGATAAGATTGCTAGAAACCTATGTGGACCCTACAGATAAGATTGCTAGAAAACTATGCCGTATTATCAATGATAAGTCATTTCCTACACTTTGGAAGGTAAGACAAGATAGATGTCCCCAGCCACCCCACCTTTTTGGCTATCTTAAAGCACATAAGACCCATGGTAGATAAGAGGTCATCCCCGTTATATGAACTGGAATGAACAGTTCATATAACGGCAACAGTAACATGGGCAAGTCACCATATTAAAGATTATCCATTTACGGTAGAATCATCGCTAGACTTTTTAGATAAGTTTCTTGTAACTGGGCCCTTACCAGAAGAGCAATATACTGTCCTAGATTACGAATCTTTATATCCTTCGATAAAGCAAGCCCCGGCCACCCTCATGTTATATCACTTTTTTATGTGCTATTTGCCAGATTCCCAATGCTGCCCAAGACTTTTGAGAGACTTATGCCAGCTAATTACCTATAACTCCTACTTTGTTTTCAAAGGTCAATATTACCTCCAGACAATAGGAGTTCCTATTGGAGGGCCTATGGCAGGATTAATGGCAGAACTGGTAGTTAGATATAAGGAGTCTTCTGTTCTCCATGCTTTTAAGTCTGAATTCAGGTTATACCTCCGCTATGTAGACAATATCTGTATAGTTTGGAATGAGACAAATAAGGTACAAGATATAATTGATAGCCTTACCGACCAATTGTTGGGTCTTAGTTTAAAGTTAGAACAATTGTCTACTAGTGCTTTCCACTTCTTAGATGTAAGTATATCCACTGAAGATGGAGAGTATGTTACAAAAGTTTTCCGAAAATCTACGTATTGCCCAGTAATAATACCGGCATGGTCATATGATCCTATAAAATATAAATTAGCTGCGTTTAGGTCTATGCTCTCTAGAGTGTTTACCCATTGTACAAAATGGTCTGATAGAAGAGAGGAAATTCAATATATATTTGAGCAAGGTAGAAGGCATGGTTACTCGTTTGGGATGTTGAAAGGCATCCTCTCCAAGATCTCCCAGGATACTATGAATAAAGTGCATAATGACCAGAATAGGCAATCTGTAGCAGATATACGACCTTATATGGC
>AYEL01087892.1:0-15585 GCA_000484575.1 Olivierus martensii
CTGTCACATTCATTTTCAATAGGCTGTGTTAATGCACCCATTGATAACAGTCTATCTCCAACTGAATCAATGTCTTTGTGAAGATTTGATCCACCACCAGTTTTATAAAGCTCAATTTTATTTCTAGCTCTTTCTTTTGCTTTCTTTTTTAGATTTTTATAGCAATCTCAAAGCTGCTTCATTATTCTCAGGGTTACCCCTGGGATTGCATTAAATTTGTTTTCGATTATTTTCCATGTTTCCTGTTTTTCTTTTATAGTTATTGCATTCGTTTTTTTATTTTCGATTATTGAAATGTATTTCTCTGTTAACTGTAATAATATTTCTCTCTCGAAGTTAGTAAAATTTCGTCGCTGATTTGTTTCTCCCTCCATTTTTCTTACGTATATCATATGATTTGTGAAAGCCAATCACATTGCTTGTCTCAAACAGATTGTCATTTAATCTCGTAAACAGTAGTATTCAGAAAGGCTAACCCAAGAGTTCGCGTACTCGAGGGTTAATATTCTTCCTGAATACCAAAGAAGGTTAACCTCGCATCTGACTCAGAATCAGATTTTACCTCGAGTTGGCTAACTCGTCATTTAACTCGAGATGGTGAATAGGGCCATAAGTAATGAATAATAGTTTACTTAAAGCAGCATTTTTTATTCATATCTTGAGAGAAATGTAATGTAGTCCACTCTGATTCTTAATCTCATATAAAAATATAATAAAGATAATTTGCAGTGCAATAAACAACAAAACTAAAATTATAATAAATCTTTAATTTAATTGAAAAAAAAACATTTTTTTTTTAAATTAATCTCAATTTTATAGAACATAAAAAACAGTCAGAATATTTCCTTCTGTTTATATACTATTATGAATTTTGTCACATTAATATTTTTTTTGTTGTTCATTAAACATTTCATATTTTTGCAATTCATTTTTACACCTGCCTAGCCACCTCACCTATGGAACTCATGCCCCACAGCATGTGATACTAATTATATAGGAATAATACATCCGGGGTCCAATTAAAGCAAAGTAGAGAATATTATAGCTGTTTATGTTTGAGAACAGACAAGTTTTGTTTACAATAGATTTGTTGATAAAAATCCAAAAATTTATAAAATATCAAGTTAAAAATCATTGAAATGAATAAAAAAATATCAATAAATATAAATGATTAATTATAATAATAATATTTTAATAAATTTATGCTGCTTTTGGCTAATTACCCAACATAACTTGATTATTGAAAATTTCCATAATAATTGGTTTTTATAGGTTTTCAAAATATGGTCCAATTTTCTTCATTTACCATTTTGAAAGATTCTAGTCAATTTGGATCCCACATACCCAAAATTTTTCAGAAGGATCTAAAACCTAGCCTGTTGATTCTACCAAGGTGTGGCTAGATCATGGTAGCACTGGAATGCCTTGCTACTTAGTAACCACTGATTGGAATGTGGTATCATTGCAAACAGAAATGTAACAGCAAAGCTATTTTACTAGCTTCTGATTAAAAGCAATATAAAAACTGAAAATGTCTCCAGTTATTGAGTAATTTCATAAAGAATTCATTGCAAGAAAACATTAACCACAATAATTCAGTACAAGTGCTAATAAAAACAAATGATATAGTAAAGCGTAAACAAAAAATAAAGAAAACATAATAAAAGAAATTGAATTCAATGAAAATGCCATTTTGTAATGTTCATAGAAAACTAACTATCATTATTTGGTCTTTGGATGGCTGCATTATAAAATGTTAATTTTTAACTTAGAGCATCCAGATTCAATTCCAGCCACGTCATATTTTTTCTTATTGGTTTTGGCTATTATTAACCTCAATCATTATTTTATGACTAATCCCATCACATGATTGGGTGAATAGCTAAGGTAAATTCACTTTTAATCATAAGGACTCTAATGATTAAAACCAAAAATGAATATTCTAATTTTTATTTGAAATATATATATTTCAAATAAAAATGAGGATTTTGAGACCTATATATATATATTCCTCCACATTAAAAAGGAATGCTATAATCTAAAATTTTAAAACATTCTCTCATTATAAATTTCTTGTAAAAGTAGGATAAAGCATGTAAACTGAATTTTTGGTGAAAATTACATTTGCTCACAAAATTAAAGTTTCTTATATCTGAGCTTCATAAGCTAGAGATGACTTATATTAATGGTGACAGATAGCGTGTAATTAGTGGTGGTTAAAATTTAACTCTAAATTCTTATTCCATTTTCATGCTACATTTTAATTTTATATTTCACTGGTTAAATATTGAAATTTTTTTGCAGAAAATTCTCTAAAATACCATATTTTCTTACTTGGGTGAGTTTTCGAAGGAACTACAATTATAATTTAAAACAAGAATTATTTTTATTACAATTATATTTTATGATTGCAATATAGTAAAAAATTCCAATAATATTCTTAAATGCCCAATTTTCAGTATATCAGAATTATTTTATAGAAATAATTTTATTAAATTGGAAAAAAATAGTAAATCTGGAAAATTTTAATCATAAATTTCATAAAATATTCGTTTTTAATAAATTATTAGTTTAGTCTTTTTTTTGTGTGCAATAAATTATTAATACTTTAGACCAGGGGTGGCCAACCTTTTGTAGTTAATGTGCCAATTATTTCATTTTTTAGTTAAGATGCACCATACTAACTTCAGCCCTTTTAAAATATGATAATATAGATATATTTAATTTATATTTATATGTATAGATATGGATATTAGTTATATAGATGAGATATCTGAGTCCACTACCATCATCCGGTCCCTCTCCACAGTGTGGGTGCAGCCCATGGTTGGAACTGGCCCCAGCCTTTAGTAATCTCTCTGATAGAAAGGGGCATAAAAATGCAAAAAATAGCACACTATCACGTGGTTACTAACTTGTAAGTCTAATCAAAGTTTAACTTAAGCATATTACAGCTAAATAAGATAATGTAAGCTATAATCAAGATAAAATTAGAGAAAGATTCAAAAAAATTTTTAAATCTTTTAATATGAAATCTGAAATTTAATTGTTTAACAAAATAATATACAGCACAGTACTCAATATCCACCATTAATTTAGTAACTGAGCAGTCACCTTGAGGTCGTGTGCAACAATCATGTGGCCATTATGATCCAATGAGACTGCTCAGTGGTAACGCGTTGGCATGCCACGCAGGATGACCCGGATTTGCATCCTGAGTCTGGCATCTCCTGAAAAATTTTTTCTCCGGGATTCTGGGCCTGATCTGCACCCACACTCGTGGAGGGGGCCGAATAGTGAAGGATCGACGATCCCCATCTTTCACTATCCGTCCCCCTCCATGAGTGTGGGTGCAGCCAGTGGTTGGAACTGACCCCGCCTCTTAGTAATCTCCCTGATTGGAAAGGAGTGTAAAAATGCAAAAAAAAAATAATCCAATGATATTGGCCAGTTAACATGTCATGTGATAACTGTAACATAATGAGGTTGCTCAATTAGCAATAATCTTCCATTTTGGATTTTATATCAAGTAATTTAAACCAAATACAATATATAAAATCAATTTCTAATAATCAATACCTGTCTTTAAACCTTCTTGCGTAAATCCCCCGTTTTATAAAAATCCATTCTGCCATTCTTATATTAAAAGTGAACACATGCATGCAAGCATTTCAGATTTATAATATAAATTTGTAAATTATATAAGAAATTTTAATTTTACTTCTGGAGTTCAGTGTGCCACTTTTGGCGCAAGCACCACAGGTTGGCCACCCCTGCTTTAGACAATTATCATTTATTTATTTCTTTTAAATTATCCATTGAAATTTTTGATTGTGATATTTAAGTATCAATATTTTCCAAATATCAAATTCTTTGGAAAAAATAATCAACTAACATCAAATACAGATATTTTTCAAAAATGTTACATCCTTAGTAGTGGTATAATTTACAAAACTATTTTTAATCATCTAAATCCATAGTCCATTTTACTGATGTTTTTATAGTAATATATTTGAAATTTTTACATGAATTAATATGGTGGTTTGTTAACTGATTTCTATAAATTTTTATTTACATTACAAGCAAATATAGGTAGGCCTCGATTAGTGCAAATAATTGGTTCCACGAATTTCTCGCACTATTCGAAGTATTAACTATATGTAAAATATGGTAATTGGTTCTTGCTTTGTGAGATTCCAGCCATTAGCTAACCTCACGATGAATAACCACAATACTAATTTAACACTAACTGTTTAAGAAATATTTATTTTCATATTTTACATCGTTGTTCATCATCTAAATTAATAACTTACTAGGAATTGCGTCTCATACCATCATCAAACCAACCGCAATATCGAAACCAAAATAGCGAATCGAAAGCAGAAGTTGAGCGCCACTTTTATGTGGCTCAATCAACCATTTTTTGCTGTAGGGTAATCACTACTTTTTTCGTTTCCTGTTTTATTGTCAAAAGTGTTCTTTCTTTTATCCATTTCGATACTTTTTAAAAGAGAAAATTCTGTACTATACTGTATGTACAGTATACGATAATAAAACTAAAAATAGTACACTAATGTTAAACAGTTAATGGCAAAAAGCCCATCTTTCTGATGTTTCACCCCTTCAAAGCCAAGTGACTGTTCTTGGACTGCTCCTCGTCTGGTTTTATTAACCAAAAATTAACGGTAATTTGTTAATTGACATCATAAAAGGAGGCAGAGCTTTGTTAGTAAGACTGGTCTATGCATACAACTCGCATTAATCGAATATTTGCTCGCACTAATTGAAAAACAATATCAATTTTATAAGTTGCACTAATCGAAATTGCATTATTCGAACTCGCACTAATCAAGGCCTACCTGTATATTAAAAATTTCTCTCTAAATTTTAACTATATTTGTGAGGAAGTTAACTTGGACCTGTCCTATTTTTATTTTATTATGCACTCTATTATTTATTTATCGTTATTTTCCTATCTACTAACGTATTATATTTTAGTTTAAAAGTTAACTTACTTCCCACGTTCTCCGCCTCCGTCGTTGGCAATCACGTGATACGGGATCGGCGCCCGTACCCGGAAGAGCTATCCCGGTTAATAATGTCTTATCTACATAATAATTGCCACTGAACTGATATGTGAAAATAAGAATGATCCGTATCAGTATTTTTGTTCGGTATATAAATTAATTGTAAAGATAATGACATAAATGAAATACTCTGTAAACTAATAACTTTGAACTTGTTACGTATAAGTATGTAAATGAGCGAGTGCGGCGGTCACTCGAGAATTGTATAAAAAGACGACGCAATCGACAAGCATTAGAGGTGCTGAATTTCCAGACGTGGAATTGGTGAAAGGTGACAATTGAGTTCTTGTAGGGATCGACTATTGATTGAAGTTTGTATCGGAAGTGGAGGTATTGGAATTTAAGTAGTATTTAAGGTTTGTTTCTTGTGAAATTTTGATATTTGAATTGGATTAAATAAGTTTTGTGGTTTATTTCATTGTGCTTTATTAAAGTTTAAATAAAGCTTTTATTAACACTTTTGTAAGTGTTTTGAGTCTAATAAATTTATATTTTCTTATTATCTAACTTGTTTGAGAATTTCTTTAATTTATTAGTATAAGTTCTAACATCGTTTTTTCTTTGTTGTTCGTTTTACTGTTAACACTTAATCGGTACTTTCAGTGTAAGTTCCGATATTTAGTTTCGTTTCGTCAGTTCGACGTTACTGTGTGTTAGATTATTTTGTAGTATTAAGTTAGAACTTAAAGACCTGAGCTCAGGCAGAACTCTGGACTTTGCAGAGTCGCTAACAGTTAGGCTTAGTTGGTATTGACAGTCATACTAAAGCGCAACTTTGCATATTTATCAAAAAAGAAGTTAAAAGTTTCAGTCATCTAGAGAAATTTTTATGAATAAAAAAAAAAAAAAAAGCTGAAAATCCTATGGAGTGAAAATAGTAATTGCAATATCAGAGCAAAATAATACCAATATTTATAAAAAATTTCAAATAAAAAAATAATCAGAAAATACAAAATAAAATAAAATTAGCGAAACTACATATTTATTTCAAATATAAAAATTTATAAATATAAAAGAAAAATTAAAATTTATAAAAATATACCCTTATATCTCAATAATTCTAATATAAACAAAATCAATTTTGCATTGTTGTTTATTATTAAAATGGCAGAAAAAATATGTTTAAATTATTTAAAATATTTTTTAATAGAAAACAATCTTATTACAAAAATATAAATATTTTAGCTTGCTTATGCAAATAAGTTTTTTAAATATTTATATTTAAAGCTTATTTGCATAAATATACCAATAATTTATTTAAAAAAAATGAAATGAAATTAAAAAACATTTTATAGAATTTAAACAAAACTAAAATGTATATTTTTATAGAGAATGCTATTCAAATAATAACCACATACCCCTAGCATTGCAAATTTATTTAGAATAAAGTGAAATTAATTATTAAATGAAATTTATTCAATACTGTTCCATTAATTTATTAATAACTACTATTAATTTTAGCATTTATTTGAAAACAAAATTGTTTCAAGCCAATAAGTATTAAAATTTATAGTTTACTTATTAATCAATAGATGGAACTACATTAGCTAAAATTTGTTTAATCATTAATTTCAATTTTAAATTAATTTGTATGCTCCAGTTATTTGACTAGTATTTTGCTATTGTTTTAATACTTTTATTAAGAATGAAGATTTTTAGTTTAATTTTATAGAAAAAATAGTTACAGTTAAAAACAAGTACCACAGAAATTTTTTTTTTAAATAAATCCACCCAGAAGACTGTAAAGCAGGGCTGTCCAACCCACAGCCTGCATGCAGCCCACTGCTGTACTGAATGCCACCCAACAAAAAATTGTAAACTACTTTAAAACATTGAGATTTTTATGTACTTAATGAGGTTAATGAAGTTTTTATTATTAAAATACCTATCTACATTTTCTATTTCCATTTTCTAAAATATTTCTTATTTCAGTGATTAAAACTTCTTGACCCTGTCAATGATTTTAAAAAAAATTTCTGAACAAAAAGAAGTTAAAGATTATTATGTTACAACATTTTTGCTGATTTGTCATGGTGGACAGGGTTGTAGAGTTGGAATCAGGAGTTGGAGGTTTTTGGGTGGAGTCATAGTCGGAATTTTAAACTGACCGGAGTCGGGAGTCAGAGTCAGATCTTACAAATTTTAGAAAGTCAGAGTCAGATTTTTTTTAAAAGGTGGAGTCTGAGTTGATCATTTGCTATCTGATTCTGCAATCCTGGGTTGAAGAATTGGAAGTTTTTTGGGTGGAGTCAGATTTTTAAACTGCCCAGAGTCAGGAGTCAGAGTTGGATTTTTTTTTAAAAGATGTAGTTGGAGTCGAATCATTTGCCATCTGACTCTGCAACCCTGATGGTGGATATCATATATTGTACATTATATTAAAACAAAACTATAGCACTTTTGAGCAGTCCATAAAGTCTTTATTCATCCAAAAAATTGTTCCATAACGTTTCTGTTGTTAGAATAGAACTGTAATTTTCCGAGTTGATAATGGCTTTAAAATAGCTGAAAACGTTCCTCCAAACGAAAAATTTTTTGGATGAATAAAGACTTTATGGACTGCTCAAAAGTGCTATAGTTTTGTTTTAATATATTACCTCAAAGAGCAGCTTATTTTTGTGTTTTTTTGTGTTATTTTTGTCTTATTGTACATTATTTACTAAATTTTTGCTTAACAACTATGGGACACCCTGCTGTAAAAATTAAAATTTCAAATTGACAGTTCTGAATGATTTTTAGGATAAATCTTTTAACATGATTAAACTGTCAGTTTGATCTTGTTAATTACATATTGATTGAATTAGAATCATAACTTTATTTTTCATTATTTAACATCAGCTTTCCTGATATTTTAATTCCAAAACTTCCAATAAAAACTTTAATAGTAATTTAATGTTAATTTTATTTTTGGTTTCACCATTACTGTATCAAGTTGAGTTTTATCTAAGTATTTTTAATTCATTGAATGGCAATTCCAACCTATATTATAATTTCTCCTCTATATAACCAACTATTGGGTAGGATTCTAGTTTAACCATAGCACGCTGCTGATTGGAACTGAGGATTTGCCACCCACCGACTGATGTATAAAATACGAATCGACAATTCCGTTGTATGCTGCCCACCGACTGATGTATAAAATACGAATCGACAATTCCGTTGTATTAAAAGATTCACCGCTCCAATCAGCAGAGTGCTATGGTTAAACTAGAATCTTACCCAACTATTGGTACTTGATTATTTTATTTCTTATAAAAGATTCAGAAATATGAATAATCTCAATGCAAAATCATTTCTGGAGATACAATAAGAAACATTCATAGGATAAGTAAACTGAATTTTTACTTCTTATTGTTTTAATTACTTAGTTTTTTCAGAAGAAATAATGTATAAGCAAAAATACTTTTGAGGACAAACTATCATTTACACATTTAGAGGCATGGAATAGGAAAATGAACTTGAATTTATATTTTGTCAATTAGCTAGCGATATTTGTTTTAAAAAATGTTATAAAATTCTAGAAACCTAATACAATATCCCATAAATTCTCTGTCCGATTTTGGGACTTCAAATATTGAACACCTTATCCACAGGTCTATAAATTTATGCTTTTTCTAACTATTTATAATCCTATTTTACCCAAGTGCAAATAATTCTAATACAATTTATGGTACATCCTCAGCACTTTATACATAAAAATCTTGGTAAATCTTATTCAACATATCTATAAAATTTTGTTCGATACAGTATATTAAGAAGAAATTCTGATCTGTCACATTCTTATTAAAATACATTTGACAATTCATTAGGCTTAGTGTGTTACTAAGATCCACGCTAAATCTTACCTTTTAATTAAAAGGCCAGCTTTTAATAATTATGGAAAATTTATTTAATAATTCATGATTTGAAATTTTATTTATAAAACTGAAAAATATAATTAAATAAAAGTTCTTGAGATAAAAAATTAAAGAAACTGAAATTATTGCAATAAAAGGTCATTGCCGGTAATCTCGACCCACAACATTACGAAGTAAACGGAACGGAGAGTAAATGACACTAGGGGGCAGCAAAAACCAAATATCACGTGAATCGCACATGTTTAGTCTTGATTAGTGTTAGGGAAAGTATTTAAGAAATAGATGATACTAAATAAACAAAGGTGCACAATTTATTCAGCTCTTTTTTTGTGGTATTTTAAGTTAGTTATGATTCGTAATTATCCAAAATGCAAATAAATATAAATATAATGATATTTTATACAAGTTAATGATATATCTATATATATATATGTAATTGTGATAATTTATTCAGCAAATAAAAGGACAAAACAGTTAATAAAAATGTGGTATATTTTTCAATAAACTTATAAATAAACCTAGACAAGTTAAGATAAATTTGCATCCTTGATAAGTGATAGATAATTTGTAAATATATATATATATATGTAATTGTCATAATTTATTCAGCAAATAAAAGGACAAAACAGTTAATAAAAATGTGGTATATTTTTCCAATAAACTTATAAATAAACCTAGACAAGTTAAGATAAATTTGCATCCTTGATAAGTGATAGTTAAATTGCTAAGCCGTTAATATATATACGATATTTTTAGATATTCTAGTAATATATACGAGCATATAAGTTGATATAAAACAGCTTTTTCAAATGCTATATTTTTTATGTAATTGTAGGATCAAATATTTAAGCACTATTATAGAATCAACAGAATAAGATTCTTGAACAGTTACTCCATGCCTCCAAATTGGATGAATGATCAATAATTCTATATTGCAGGTTTTTTCCGTATATGATATTACTTGTGCTTGATTTCTTTATTTCTTTTCGAGAGACTAAGTAGGATGAATAATCTCTATGCAAGACCATTTTTGATAATATAATATCCATCATTTAGCCAGTTTAGAAATGAGGTAGATGATTAAAAATCTTCCTCTTTTCTTAAGTTCTTAATTATATATTTAGTTCATTGAAAATAAATAAGACAATAGCAGATTTAAGAAATAAAGCTTGTTTTGCAAAAAAATTAGGGCTAATGTATGCATCACCAAATTGCTCCAGAGGTTGAAGGTCTAAGAGAGAAAATTTGTAAATAAAGAAGGAAAGCAAACATTGAAATTTTGGCAACAATTTGGAAATTTAATATATATAATATTTAATATTTCAATGGTTTTGGTTTTCATGAGGACAATTGGCCCATCCAAAATAGAGAAATTTAAAGTTTTACAGGAAAGTCTTAAAAAATAAAAATAATGATAATAAATATTTTGTTTCATAAAATTATATACCCACTGTATTGCACTTTTTGTATCATACTGAATGTTATGCACAAATATATCTGCTTATTTATGGTATAGAGAATATAATATTTAGGCTGTCCTTACATTATAATATATGAATATTGAACATATTAAAACATAATTCAATATGACTAAAAATCATGCAGTTAATAATATACATCAGAATTAATTATTGGCAATGATGTAGTTTTATTTTTAAAAATCAGCTTTTTCTTTTCTAGAATATAGTCATCTACATTTGTGCTTTCTTTGATTGATGTTGATAGGCTACATTTTCATTCCATTCATTACAATGAAAAATTTTTAGCATATTTTGGTTTTTGTTTTATTTCTCAAACTTTTAATTCATTATTCAAATAATGCCTCTATGTGATTACCATTATTTCGAGTAATGGTAAATTTTCTTTTAAAATTTCTCTGATATTTGCTAGTGATATACACTGTAGTAAAAATTGAGATTGAAATTAAACAAATTTTTTATTAATTACCTTTGAAAAATCTTCAGAGAAAATTATTTAAAAGAATATTTCACAACTAATAAAGGAGCTACAGCACTAAACAGAAAAACTTCTTTTATTACAGAAATGTTTTTGACCATTATCAACTGGTTTACTACATTTACTCTTATCCATTACACAGGGTTGTCTGTGTAACAGATAACAGTATTTGAAATAAACCAGTTGATAGTGATCAAAAGCGTTTCTTTTGTGTAATAAAATAATTTTTTCTGCTTAGTGCTGTAACTCCTTTATTACTTTTATAAGTGGCAGAATGTCTACAAACTTAGTCATTTCAAACTAAATGTAGTAATTATGTAATAATGTAAATACCGGTAATTTATAAAATTTGATATTTTAACAAAAATATGGGTGAAGGTTATACATTATGTAACTAATGATTAAATAAGTGATTATTTCTGTGTTTATTGTCATCATAAAAATAAATAACATAAAAATAATTGATTATTGCACATACAATGGAAAACATATCATAAAATTTGAATCTTTAATTTGATTCTGATCATCAAGTGTAAAATATAATAAAGAAACAAATTTGTAATATTTATAAACCTTTCAAATATCACATCTAAGATCCACCAACAATATTTATCATCATATTTCATATATCTTGTAAGTTTATAATCAATTAAAACAAAGATTATTTGATTTCTTTCTTTAAGTAGAGATCAATTTTGTTTGTTATATCCAAAAATTCAATTAGTAGTTCCAAAAATTTCATGTGCAGTCTCATAATTTTCCAAAGTAAAGAAAGTAACAGACCATTCAATGACAGAAAAACAGCGAAGAACCTAAACTCTATTTCAAATTGATTTCTACAGTAATTAGTTAATTATTTCAATTTTAAGTATAATGTATACAATAATATTTACAAAACGAAATCCACATATCCAGTTTCACTAAACTGTGGTTGAGTGAAACTGATTTAAAATTTAAGTTCATTTCATCTCATCACATAAGCATTGTGTCAACATAATCATTATCATATCAATAAAGAAGGTGAATACAATGCAATAAATATTTTAGAGAGAGAGAGATCACACATCATATAACTTTCATCATTATAACAGTTCTATTTTATTATTAATTATTGTTGTTAATGTCTTATTGTGTCTAATTTATAAATTTAAACTTTATCATAGATATATAGATCATGTGCATCATAGTGTTTGCTATTATCCAAGGTTTCAGATATCCATAGAGGCTTGGAACCTATTCCCCTTTAATATTGGGTTCTACTATAATTTTAATAAAGTTATATGAATATAAAAGGACTTTTCCAATAAAGTAACAGACCATTCAATGACAGAAAAACAGTGATGAACCTAAACTCTATTTCAAATTGATTTCTATAGTAATTAGTTGATTATTTCAATTTTAAGTACAGTATATACAATAATATTTACAGAAAGAAATTCTCATATCCACAGTTTCACTTAACTGTGGTTGAGTGCAGTCTGAAAAAATTAAATAGAAAATTTAGAAATATAGTAAACATTTACAATTTAAGTTCATTTCATCTCATCACATAGGCATTATGTCAACATAATCATCATCTTATTAATAAAGAAGGTGAATTCAATACAATAAATATTTTAAAGAGAGAGAGAGAGAGAGATCATATCATATAGCTTTCATTATTATAATTGTTCTATTTTATTATTAATTATTGTTGCTAATGTTTTATTGTGCCTAATTTATAAATTAAACTTAACTATCCAAGGTTTCAGATATCCATGGGGGCTTTGAACCTATCCCTCCTGAATATTGGGTTCTACTATAATTTTAATAAAGTTATATGAATATAAAAGGACTTTTCCAATCTATTTTCATAATTAAATTATCAAAGATATTTTATGTTAAATTTAAAACTGCAACAGATTTTGGCTATATCTTTAAATTTAAAAAAATATAATTTACATTTTAAGTTTATAAAGCTTTATAATATTACTGGTAGTTATATCATATATTTAGATTAGATTGAAGATAGATTTAGATTAGATTTATATGTGAGGATAGATGTTATACATTAGATATCTTCATATATAAATTCGATCTGACTAGATCAAATTTACATGTGAGCATAATGTTTTATATAGATCAAACTTATATGTGAGGATATATAGAATATATAATTTTACCTATTACAATTATAATTTTAAAATTTTGCTATGAAAATTAATATTTAATTTGATATTTCTTTGAGAGTATAGAAACATTCATGCATATATAGAAGAATTTTTAAATTTAATTTTCCTTAAATTTCATTTGATATTAAATTTTGCTGTTCTATCTTTTTTGCTAACTAAAGTAATTTAATAAACAAAACATAAATATTATAATTGAATTGTTTATATGAATAATATGCAAATCTTCTCAAATATTATTTCATTAGAAATGTGCACAAATAAACAATTATTATATATACTCACATTTACTTTTTACTTTGGGATAGGGAGTTCTAAAATATAAATCTACATATTTGTTTAGAGATCCGTGGAAAAATATGTTGCCAAAAACTAAGCTAACTATAGATTTAATATCTATAATTGCATCCATAAAATATTGGAATAAATTAAAATTAGAAATAAAATCAATACAAGAATATTATAAATTTAATTCTGCACTAAAGCATATATATAAATTACAGAATTTGTTGATAGATTAAATTAATATAGTGTTGTATATTTACATGTTAATGATGTATATTTGCTGTGTAATTAATAATATAGTTTTGCTTCAGATGATCTTTTAATAAAAAATTTTGTTTTGTTTTTTCTTTAATGAATGACCTGAAAAATGACAAGACCTGTCAATGGTCATTTCATTGTCAATGTACTTAATGTAAATAAACATATGTCTATATCTATGTCTTATTGAAATCTGGATTGCGTGATGTTTCGATCACCCTGTATTACAATAATTTGTTTTTTCTGGAGAAACTTGTTAAATATACTGTGACTCACTCAGTGACGGATTTTCGCATAGGCAATGGAGGCAGCCGCCTCGGGCCTCGCAGCACAGGAGGCCCCTTACTTTTGATAGTAATACATACTTAACTTTTTAATATGATTATTAACAAAATTTATACATTAAACAATGTTTCTAAATCCAAGATTACCCTTACAATTAACACAATAGTTTTATAACACACCATGAAAACCGTGAATACGAATCGTACATAGGTAAATAATGTAACAATATTCGATTTTGTTAAATACTTGTATTTTTCTAAAAATAACTGAATTGATTTTCTAAAACCACAAACCAGATTTATTATAATAAGGCACCAAAAATCTTTCACGCCTTGGGCTCCCTTAAGGCAAAATCCGCCACTGCTGTAGCTGAATATATTTCTTTCAGATTTCTTCTGTTTAAAAGTGATTTATGTTTTAAATACATTATACACTTTAACCAGAAATTCAAATTCGAAAAAAAAAACATTTATTTCTTTTAAGCTTCAATTCCTTTATAATAATTTAATGCTCCAGTGAGAGAAAAAAATAAAATGTAATAATATATTCCACTTTTTATCCAAATGCTGTACTATATCAAGTTTTATTTCTAAGTTTAATATAAAAATTATTTCACAAAATAATTCAGACACTAAAGAAACATAAAAGAATTCTATAGAGCTAACCAAATTTTAAATTAAAAAATTTTAAGATTAAAAAATCGAGAAATTAATTTCTCGATTTTTTAATTAATTAATCAGGAAAATAACCAATTTATTCTCCAATTCCATTATGATTTTTTTAATTTCGTGCAGTGTTTCAGCTGTGATGATTTTTTCTGGGAGTATGTGAACTACATCTTTAAATGGTGAATGGCAAACTCAACTGCAAGGTACTGCGAGGCTCAACTGTCCTCGCAATGACGTCACGTCGCGCAAAGCTGCTGGGAAAATTTCTCTTACCAGTCTGGAATGGCCTACCTAATAATTTCTATATACCTTGGATATATATGGTTTTCAGTTTCTCATAACCAAACAAAAGAAAAAATATAGGATTAAAGTACATGGAATAATGTTGTTGATAAAATATACATCATAAAAAATTAAGATTGATTTAAAAAACAGAAAATTTTTACAATAAAAATATAAAAAATAAAAATACGTATAAAATAAGAATAAAATGAAAAAGGATTATTATAAAAAGTTAAAATATTGATAATAAATCAAAATATTGTATTAAAAATTAAATTAATTGGAGATTGATTAATTGTAAAAATAAAATAAGTGGCACACAAATTCTGGATAAAAAGGGATGTGACATCACTGGAGCTATGTGGATAAATGAAAAATTTAAAAAGTTATTCACTTTCAATAAAAGAAACATCCTATATGATATACCCTCTCTCACTACCAGCTGTGATATTTACCAGACATCACAGCTAAGTAGTGGACAAGCCAGTAAGTAGGAAAGTGTCATCAAGCATGAGCATGTTGGTGCTCACATTTGCCATCACTTCTTATTTTATCCAGAATTTATATGTCACTTATTTCATTTTTACACTTAATTAATTTCCAATTAATTTACACTTTAATACAATATTTTGATTTATTGTCAATATCTGAACTTTTTATTGTAATCTCCTATTTTTTTATTTTATTCTTATTTTATATTTATTGTATTTTATTATATTTTTTATAATATAATTTAATT
>AYEL01087894.1:0-60545 GCA_000484575.1 Olivierus martensii
AGATTTGTAGGCATGTGCTGATATAGAAAAGAAAGTGATGACATAATAATAGTTTCAGTAGAATATCCGATAGCATTCTTTTTACAGTTTAAGTGTGACAGCTGTTCCCTAAGAAATTCCAGAACCTTATTATAGTCTGATATGTTAGAATCACTTGAAAAAAGTTTTCTTCTATAACAGAAATTTTTGTTGAAATATTATTTTGGTGATGCTTTTAAAGTTGTAATGAGATTATTAGCATCATTCAGACTTTCAGAAAGCAATATCGAACAAAAATTACATTTTTGATCTTTTAAAACACATAAGCACAATAACAACTAATATTTATACCAGTAATGTTAACCAGCAATATTTCTCATGTTCACATGACAAAAAAATACGATATTCAATGAAAATTCCATTTGAAACGATTTCAGTGTAACTAACAAATCAGTCAGCTTTAAATTTTAAATAAATTGTAAAGTGAAAATATTTATGAATATTTAAGATTTTTTTATATTTAATATAACTTTTTCCGGAATATCTTATAAATTTGGTTGAAATTAAATTAAATAAATTCATCTTTTGGTAAAAATCATCACACTATATTTTTGGCAATAATTAAATCTATTTATGATAATTCATATTTTTACAATAATATAAAATTAACTAGCAAGTTAATCAGATATCAAGGTAAAAAAGCTATCCGGTAGTCAAAAGTTTTACTACTAAAGCAATTAGGTTCATTTATTCAAAATTCATTTTTGGATTTAATGTTTAATCATTTATCATTTTTTCTAAAAATACTTTTTTTCAGATCATGGAGTTCATGTTAAATTTGTTGTCCAGTGGAATTACAGCTTTAAATCAATTAACAGATATCGGTAATAAATTGATATCTTTCTATGAAAGTGGAAGATCTTTAATAAATTCTTTTCTCGAAAAAGAAGAAAATAAAGAAAACGGAGATAGATATTTTAAAAAAAAGTTAAAAAAACTTCGTCAAAAACAAAAAAGGAAATTGGAAGATTTAAAAACAAATAGTTCATCAAACGTGTCAGATGAAAGCGTGTCAGATGAAGAAACAGATTACAAAATTGAAGAACAAGAACAAATTGGACAACAAAAACAGAAACACATATTTATATCGAAAATTTTTTTTACATAAAGAACATTCAAAATTTCCAAAAGTAACAACTGGCATTCTTCAAGAGTTTTGCTTATCTACTTATTATACTTTAATATTTGTTATTAACTATTTTGTTTTTCTACTTTGCAGTTAAAATTTACTTCTGGACATTTTTTTATTTCGGTTTTTTTTTTTGTCAAAATTTTTCAGTTTTTGGATTAGAATGTCTATTTTCGTGTTTATTACCGTACTGCAAGAAAATTAATTTTTTTACATGTTAAAATATCTGAAATAATGCAGATCAACTGCTCAAGCAAAAATATGTTAATAGAATTCTTATAGTGCGGATGACTTATTTTAATATAATACAACAGAGATTACAAATTATGAAATATTGAATATTTAAAAATATAATAATAATGTATTGCTATGATATTTATTGAGTGTATCCTGCTTTTACAACAGAAAAAAATATTAATAAAAAGATTAGTATTTTGTAAGATTAACAGTTTCAATCTATCTTCAGAGCCATCAATAAAATTGCTACAATATTTATTATTAATATATCATCATAATTAATAAAAAGATTGAAACTGTTAATCTTACAAAATACTAATCTATCTTCAGAGCCATCAATAAAATTGCTACAATATTTATTATTAATATATCATCATCAAAGATCTTTCAGATAATGGATCCAAAGAATCTTTGATGATGAAAATACACAATGATCATGATGGCATAGCCAAAATAAGGCTATGCAGGCACCTTAGGTAACATTGACTAATGACTATAAGATATAAAAAATAGACTCAGCACTCAATAAATGCTTTTTTACGGGACTGCTGTGAGTGCTGAGTCTATTTTTTTACATCTTATAGTTATACGCCTAACAAAGCAGTATCACGTTTGGATTATTGACTAATGGCACCCCATACAAAGATTTTCATTTATTAGAATGATAAACTTAGTATTTTCAATAATTTGTTTATTAATAATAGCTACAAAAATATAAATAAAACTATATTTAATATAATAATAAATATATCATTAAAACAAGCCATTCCCAATACAAATAAAAAATAATAAAACATTCAAATAATTCCTAAAACACTACCAATTTAAAATAAAACCTTTCTAGTTTTTATGAATACTGTATTAATTTTGCAAACATCTTTCAAATCTAATTCCTTTAATAAAAGTCATATAATTGATAATGTTGTAATCCATACAATTTTCTTGAATTGTGATAGTCTTTAAATGAATTTTTAATAAATTTAATTTAGAAAAATTCCATTCCACACTAGTTGTAGAAACAGATAATGTTAATAGAATATATATAAAGATCTGACTAAATTACAATGAAATTATCAAATTTTTTCACATATTATATCAAGTATTTTCATTGGTAATTTTTGTCCAAAAGATAAGAATTTTATAGATATTTTTGAGAACAAATCTTTTCCTGATATATTCTTCCAAATTTATAAGTACTATTTTACAGTTTTTTAAAAGTTAATAGTCATTGAAGATTAATGCATATCTTGATAATTGTTTACACAATGAAGATTTATAAAATAAAAATCTAATTTCTATTAATTCCAATTAAAAATTTCTGATTGATTCTTAGGTCCTAGAAAGATGAAAATATTTTTGCTATATGTATTAAAATGTTTTAAAATTAGAATAATAATCTACCACATTTTTACGCTGCTCCATTATTTCCAACTATAATAGAATACAATTTTAGCTCACTGGGCAGGAAAATCCGAAATCGTCACACACAACGGATTTACTAAAGTGCACTTTCGGCTCAACTGAGCCCTCCTCAGTAGTTTCACTTTACAGCTCAACTGACCGTTAGAATTTTAAATTACCTAAAAACAACACAGCCGCACCTCCCCTAGTGGGCAAAGTCAACATTTCACCTTTCCATGGTCATATGAAAGAATGCTACAGGTTTTGCTCGATGCCAATCAATTAATACAGTTACATTCACAAAAAATGAGTTTTTGTGAATGTAACATATTGTACTGTATTAATTGATTGGCATCGAGCAAAACCTGTAGCATTGTTTCGTATGACCATGGAAAGGCGAAATGTTGACTTTGCCTGCTAGGGGAGGTGCGGCTGTGTTGTTTTTAGGCAATTTAAAATTCTAATGGTCAGTTGAGCTGTAAAGTGAAACTACTGAGGAGGGCTCGGTTGAGCCAAAAGTGCACTTTAGTAAATCCATTGTGTGTGACGATTTCGGATTTTCCTGCCCAGTGAGCTAAAATTGTATTCTATTATAATTAGAATAATAATGTTTACAATCAATAATGTCAAAAACTATTAAGATGGTTCAATGCTATGATGGAAAAACACAGAATAACATAAATGTGGGAAAGAGGAAGAACAAAAAAAGGAAAAAGATGAAGTTTCCAAGAAATGGAAATATAAAGATAGAGAAAAATAATCCCCACAAAAAAATTAAGTGTTGAAAAAAAGATAAGAAAGCCTCTAGGAAAAAATGAATGAAGAAATAGAAGAATTAAGAAGGTGCAATGTTCTTCAAGAATCAGAGTTTTCCAAGAAAACCTATCATTTCTCCTTCAGTTACATTCTGATTGAGACAAATTTCCCACCCCAACAGATACAATGATTAATATGTTGGCTTCATTTCCTTTTCAATGCAATATTGAAAAGGAAATGACAGATGGAAAAAACACAGAAATAAACATTTTCTTTGCTAATTAAATTGGCTTTAAAATATTTAAGTGTGCTAGCTTTATCAATTGAAAGTGAAAAATTATTTAGCATAGTAGGAATTTGTATGCCCTGCAATAAATAGATTATATCCTGAAAATAGAGAAACTGATGTTTCTGCATTACATTTACAAATATTAAGTTTGAATCATCATCCTTTTTCATGTTATAAGTTAAATACAAAAAAAAAACATTTCTACTCAGAAAAGTTTTATTTTGAACAATAATGTTTTTGGCTTTCTATAAGATCATCATCAGCTATATAGAATATTTTTAATGTACTTTTAGCCTGCAAGTATGGATCCAAAAGATGAACTGTGAGTTGACTGATACTCTGACTTTACTTTCCAGGGATGCTACTACTTACAAACAAAAGATTTGCCTATAGGAATCTTATAGTCCCCACGGACAAACCTTGTTGAAATAGTCATCAGATACAAAGAACAGATCCTCTCCATAAAAACTATTTTCATTTGTATTTCAGATATATTGAGAACATTTTCATAGGCATGGCATACATCAACAAAAACAGACAGATTTTTTCAATCTGATTACTGATTTAAAATTAGATTCAGATTTAAATATGGAAACAAAAGCATATACAAAATACATTTTCTGGATATTCTGACTGAGATTAAAAAACAACATATGACTATTTACCACAAACCTACTTTTACGCCAGTAAACATATAATAAATTCTTACAACCTATATTGCTATAAGACAATAGCTTTCTAAGCCTTGTTTGAATGTGTACATACCCATTATACAACAAAACTAATAAATTGCAAAATTAAAAAAATTTTACATTAAGACAGAATGTTACACTAATTCTCATAAATACTCAATAATATTCAATTTATTTTTTGATCTTTTAGTGTAATTTCATCTTTTATTCTTATTTTATGTATATTTTTTATTTTTTACTTTTACCATAAAAGTTAACCATCTTTCATTTCAACCTTAGTTTTTTATAATGCAGTTTTATTAAGAATAATATTCTATGTACTTTAATCCTAATTTTTTTTTATTTTGCAATTTAGCCCAGCATATGTGCATTTCATTAGATAATAAATTGAAAAGGCTAAATGACACAACATATTAGTATGATTTTTGATTAAATGGGTTGTATTAGATAAAATTTATTTTCAAAGAGTTGTACAACAACTATACATGCCTGCATAGTTTACATTTGGCTATTCCTACTATACAGTTAAACCTCGATTTTATGAACTTCGGATTTTATGGACACCATCCCAAAAAATAAAATAAATAATATTAATACAATATTTGCATAAACACCATTCCAAAAAATAAAATAAATAATATTAATACAATATTTGCATAAACTGTCCATAGTATAGCTACATCCAGCGTTTCTTATCTGCACTGGTGCGTGTAAAATAAAGCTAAAAAATAAAATAAATAATAATAATACAATATTTGCATAAACTGTCTAACAGCTAGATCCAGCATTTCTTATCTGCACTGGTGCATGTAAAATAAAGCACTCATTTATTGCATAATGCGTCATTTTTATTTTCCTACATGTAACATACTTGTACATGTATGTAGGTAATTTAATTTAATTTAAAAATACTCTATGTAAATTATGTAGGTAATTTAATTTAATTTAAAATACTCTATGTAAAATAATACACTTTAGGCATAAGTCACATTAATTAGTACAGGTATGTTGAAAATGCTAAATTTTAAAAAAAAATTTTACTTCCGATTTTCCAGACTTTCCGATTTTACGGACTAGTCTTGCCCCCTATAGTCCGTAAAATCAAGGTTTTACTGTATATCAATAAATTTTATTTGAAAATATTTGACAAAAAAATAGACAATCTATACAAAACATTGAGAATTTTAAGAGAAATTTTATTTATTTATGTTTTTAAGTCCATTAGTTAAAAATTTAATGATATTTATGACTAATAAATGCACAAACAGTTATTTCTAGAAAATAAATTAAAAATTAATTGTCTTATAGATTCTAATTCTGCCTAAAGATCCTTAATTTAAATGGAATCTTAATAATTTCATATAATTTGGACTAATGTTGGCAGCATCTCTGGATTAAGAAATAAATTAAAAATTATGTTAAACGTGACTTCATCTAAGAATTAATAATTGAACCATGATTTTTAATAGATTTATCTAAAAAAAAAAACCTGTTTTTGGTCTGGAATCAAACCAAGGACTTTCAAGTTACCATCCCAATATCCTAATTAGCCACTAGACCATAGAGGCCACCTGGCAGATTAATTCTTCAGACATTATTATTAATTTAGAATTTCTTCAAACATAGAGATCAGAACTATACCAACAGAAATCTTTCTGATTAAGCTTATCAAATCACAGGCTTTTTATGGCATTTGTGGAGAATCGAGACTATATAAACATGTATCGCGCATTCTCTTATGATAAACCATTAATTGTATGAATAGGTAAGTTAAAAAGGAAAAGAGAAAGGAATGTGAAGTTAGATGGATGGAGTTTCTTGTTTGCTACGGAAACTTCTCCCAATAAATAACACAAAAAAAAGAGATAAATTAAATATAATTATAAATAAAAGAAATAGTTGTGTAAAGAAATATATAAACATCCTGAGTTAGGCGTTAATTTAACGATAAACAATCGATTAATGTGTCTCGATTATCAGCAGAATTGTACATTCAAAAACACAAGTCTCGACGAAACACGAGATATTATGGCGACGACGCGAGATCAAATTGCGGGCAGATATCGCAGGAACGCGATAATGTAAACGAAAGGTTAAACATTGTAATAACAAAATATGTGGGAAAGAAAAAAAAAGAAAAGAAAGTCCAAGTCAGTCGGAGAGAAGGTACCATAAAAGAAAGGTGTGCACCAAAAGCGATCCGAGGATTCAAAGAAAATCATAAGTTGTGTTTGTGTGTGCATCGAAGAAGTTGGAAGTAAAGAAGGAACTATAATAAAAAAGAAATACAAATGAACTGTTCCAAGGAAAAATCAGCTTGTGTATTCAAAGAACATTTCGACAACTAGACTCTAAGGACTTTATTAACTAATTATAAAGGTATTTATTATCCTCCAGCTGTATTACGAATGTGCTGTTCTCTGTGTTCAGGTCAGCAGCATCTGTAATAGGGATCTCTCTCTCAATAAAGATCCAGGTTTCAACCGTATCGTTGTCTGTCATTGCATCACTAGAGATTTTTCTCCTCTCCGTCCTTACCCACAAAAGCGCCACATATCCGCATTTTTGGCTATCAAAATATCCTGACGCCACAGTCGCTCCACGGACCCCACACATTATATAGGCAACATTTGACTGATATAGTCATATATAAACTATCTAACTTACTTCTTAATCCAGAGCTGGAACTAACATTAGTCCAAATTATTTTAAATTATTAAAATTTCATTTAAATCAATGGTCTTTAGTTAGAATTAGGATCTATTTGATTATTATCTCTTGAATTCAGTCTTAAAAGTTTATGTTAATTGCATTTGTATTTTTATTAAAATCTGAAAGAAAACTATAGTCTGTTTCAAGATAACCTGACAGCCGAACCACCAAAGATAACACTCTTCTGAAAGAATACTATAGTCTGTTTCAAGATAACCTGACAGCCGAACCACCAAAGATAACACACTGTATTCATATGCGATTTGTAAATAACAACATTTTGTTAAATTTTATCACACGATTTTAAAATATACATTACATGAATCAAAATATTAAATCATCTCAATAATTTAATATTTCGATATTTTAGTTCCAAAAACAAAAAATTATAAGATAATATATCATTTTTATATTTTAAAATATTAAATTTAATTAATGGGGACTATTTTCCTTTGTGTAAAAATACCCGCAACAATGGTAGTGATTTAGTCAGGATATCTTGAAATAGACTATAAAAGAAAATATGCAAATTAAATTTATGTACTTTTTTATTTCAAATCTCTATTTACCTTCAACTTGGTCTCTAATTTCTAATAATATATCAGTGTGTTTATTCTGGATCATCCATTTCAATATACTTCCTAATGTGGCATTAGGATCATTAAGAATATCCTGTTCAAAAAAATAATAATAACGAATACAGTTAAATATAATAAAAATTTTCAATTATATATGATAATGAGATATGGTAAAAGAAATAAATCCTAATACAGCTATAATTCAAGTATTGTTAAACAATATATTTACCATTGTACATATTTCTCTAGTAATGAGCATTCATACAAATCGCTATAAGTATAAAATAATTACCTTAACTGTGAAACAAATGTGTGTAATAAAAGTATTTTTCTTGACACTATTTACCAACATACCTGTAAGATAAAATATCTGCCAAAAATATGTTATCTTAGTTAATTTTTTGTAGTCTAACTTTTAAATAATAATACTTTTAAATTATGTTTATTTCCATAACACTATCTACCAATATCTTTTTATTGTTAATTATGGAAATGTTCAAACATTATGTTATGGCTAATGTGCAAAGATTGGGATGAAGTGCCATCATTTAGTATCCACAGATTTTTTGAAACATGTGGAATTACTAGGAATGACAACAGTGATTCCATGAATCATTATGAATTCACGTAATCATTCTATTGGCCAAAATGAAAAGCATTAATCAGAAGACAGCGAATGACATTGGATGCAATGCAGAAAAGGCAGAACTCAATTCTGTTGACAAAGATGGTACTGGATCTGAAACTTCTTTTGATTTAGATCCAAGGCTAGATGAATTTTAACTTCTTCCTAAACATTTTAACCATTTGGTATACCATATTCAGTATATGAAAGCATGATGTATACAGTAAAATTTGCATTTTGTATTTTATTAATGTGTCATTAAACTATATCTTCTCTGTAAAACTTTCACTTGTATTTTTTTGATTAAAAAAATTTAAAAGTTTTAAATTTCTGTAAAAAAAATGTTGTCTGTTGAAAGTTTATTATTTTTACATTACATAACTTATAGATCATGGGTGCTATCTCAGGGAAAGTACCATGGACTCCAAAGTGGATGATACAATAATTGAATAATAATAGTTCTGTTTCCATGGAATTTGCAAAACAATGTTTTGGACAAAAACGAATACTGTTTAATCATGTTATAAATAGATATTTTTATACACATTTTAGCAAGTTTAAAAGCTATGCAATATATCAATATAAGCAACTGATGTAAGCTTAAGTTCAACTAGTTATTATGTTGGAATATACTGTTCACATGCCATGGAAAGAATCCAGATATCATACCAACAGCTTTTTAATATTCAATAATTTTATTTTTCTCTCACTTAAAATGATCTTTGTATTTTTAATGAAAAGCAAATTTAAAGGATCTAGACCAGACCACTAGACTGTCCTTTATCTAACAGCAGACATCAGATATGGACAACTCATGGTAGACTATGAAATGACAACTCAAAACCTCCAATTTTGGAGAACAATACAATGTATAATGAAAAAGTATATGATGTTAAATTTTTGTAGGTATTATTCAGTAAATATATCTGACACTACATGAAAGAAATGTTTAATAGATAAACTTTATATTAAACATAATCCTACATTATAAACATAGTACTGCAGTATTAAACTTACTTGTTGTTTATCCACTATTAATGTCATTATAGGATTATTTTTCAAATAGGATGATCGAGTCTCTCGACTATGAATTAATTCTTTAATTTTTTGTAATAGTTCTTTAGGAATTTCATCGTAAGTGACGAAATTTGCTATCGGAAGGGACTGATGGTAATATTTAATCAACTTTTTCTTCTTCGAATGAAATATCTTAGGTTTTGTGCGCAACATCTTATATTTTGAATTTAAGAACTAATTTTTAACCATTATAATTCACTATTAATCAGAAAGTACTAAAAACACGACTTAGTTTCCATTTCTTCGAAATTGGAATCACATATATCCGATGATAACACGTGACACCTCATAAACATTGACATCGATGGTATTGTATATTAATTTTTATAGCATATTTATTATTTATAGCTTTTAATAAAATTTCTTGAATTTTTTTATACTGTATACGAAAATTTATTTCGAGTCAACATCATATAGAACATAAAATTTATAAACACGAAACTTTCTGTTTCCATTTCTTCGAAATTGTAATCAGACATATCAGATGATAACACGTGACACCTCATAAACATTGACATCGATGGTATCACGGAGTATACTTACTCCGTGGATGGTATTGTATATTAATGTTTACATCATATTTATTGTTTATAGCTTTTAATAAAATTTCTTGAATTTTTTTTATACTGTATACGAAAATTTATTTCGAGTCAACATCATATAGAACATAAAATTTTAATAACAGATAAAAACATTTCATTTTCTATGCCAGTTTTCAATAAGTTTCCAAGTGCAGATCAACGATCTTTGATGCAGAGTAATCCGGATTTTATCAAGGGCTAGAACCATGATCCTTGATATTCATAGGATGGATGTGATCGACGATCACATTCCTTTAGTATTCGGCTAGTGCTCCAGTAAGTAATGCCGAACTAGCTGGAGAACTAATCACAATATATTTATACCTAAAGAATTTGGGTCTTCACTTCCAGTTTTCAGCGATTCCAAACCCAATTCATGAATATTAATCCATTCAGTCACTTGTATTTCCATATATGGATGGCGTTGATCGAAAATCGAACCTGCGTGTTCCACGCAGTTAATCCGGCCGATCCAGGATTTATTTTATTTATTTATTTATTTATTTTTGGTAACTGATGTCACCACTCAAGATTAGTTAGTTAAGCCGCCATATCGTACGAGGGATATTCTGTAACTGGCGGTGGCCACTTAGAGCTTATCATAGGCTGGCCAATACTCATGATGGAGATTAACTGGATGGTTGAAGGAGGGGGTTTAATGGGCCAAGCATGAACCTTTTCTGAAAACTCGAGATGTGGGACACGGATTTGAACCAGGATCCTCCAGGGTGGTAAGCCGCAACTTTACCTCACGGCCATCCAGCCGATCTTTCCACTCAAGCCGAGTGGTAAAGCTTCACTTATCATGTGGACCGGGTTCAAATCCGAATCCCATACTTCCAGATTTTCAGGGAAGTCCGAGCCCGAACATTGAATTTCATCCTTCAACCTTCTGATTGACCCAATTATGTTGTATTGACCAGCCTGTGATGAGCTTTTTAAGTGTCATATAAAAAATATTTCATGGGATGTGGCGGCTTAAACAAAATTAACAAATTCAAGCAGAGTAATAAAACTGTGGAAATGACAACAAAATTAAGTGAAAATTTTAAAACCTTAAATTATTCACTTTGTTGTATTGACCAGCCTGTGATGAGCTTTTTAAGTGTCATATAAAAAGTATTTCATGGGATGTGGTGGCTTAAACAAAATTAACAAATTCAAGCAGAGTAATAAAACTGTGGAAATGACAACAAAATTAAGTGAAAATTTTAAAACCTTAAATTATTCACTGTAATTTTAAAGCATGAAATAGATATTTAAATCTACAATATTCTATTTGCATATTAGAATGATTTTTTATATGCATATTTATATTTAATTTATTGCGAATAAGTAAAAAAAAGGATATTTGCCTATTTAGAAAAGGACAAGAACTATTAATTACAAATAAACTACTATCCTTTGAAATAAAGGACGGTCGGCAACCCTAAGTGGAACCGAATTCGATTTCTGGGTTCCATCCCTTGGAAAATTTATCCTGGCTCCATGAATATATTTTGTCTCTGTCCGTGTAATCTCTTTCTATGAATAAATTTTCTCTGCCCGTTTCCTGATCTGTTCTGTCCTCCACAATCCTGCTAACCTTAGCCCAAAGGCAACCTGCTATAGGCTTTTTTTCGATTCATCACTTAATATTCTATTAAGTGGAAAGTAGAATCATCTTTTAATTAAAAACCCTTAAGCCTTTCCACTCAGCCAATCTTGCGAACTGTGATAGGCTACCGAATTGTCGAAGAGGATCAATAGATCTTCACGACAATCTTTTATAAATGCGAAATTTAAATTCAGTCCCAGATTCTTGTCAGGATGACGTTATGTAAGCAAGCTACATTTCCATCATGGAAGGACTTAGCTTAATTCTGGGTCTCAGCATTAGTTTTTCAGATGTCTGGCTCCAGCTCGATGAACTTCATTCTTTATCTGATTGTTCGTAATGAAGAATGAAATTGAATAACCTGAAACTTAATTGACAAAGATGGAGAGGCGTAAAATTCATAAAGGAAAAATAGCCGATTTTTGAATAATACTGCGGCTTAATATTTAAGAATCTGTCCGGATTGGCCACGTGGAAATGCTTCAATTTTCCATCCAGGCTTGATTTGGGTTCCATTCCAGGCTTACATCTTAGATAATTTATTTGAGAATTCACGGATTTGGACAGTGACGCGTTTACTATTAGGTGCATTAGACGCGTGCCTAAGACGCCAATTTTCAGAAGTCGGTTGGTTGGTTGGTTAGGTAAATTAAGCCGCCATATCGCACGAGGGATACAGTATCTGGCGGCAGCCACTTATAGAACCCATCACAGGCTAGCCAACACCCATGATGGGATCAACCGGATGGGGTTCAAGGGCCGAGCCCGGACCCCTCGTGAAAAGCTGGCGGTGAAACCCGGATTTGAATCCGGTCCTCCAGGTTGGCAAGCCAATACTTTACCACGCGGCCATTCAGGGATCGGAAAAATCGACAATTTTTATATGAAATTATTCAATAGATAAGTGATTCAATTTTAGACCCGAGGGGTTCCGAGATATATATGTGCTATTAAATGCGGGCCCGGCCATAGATCGGTGTGTTTTATAGTTCAGCTTAGCGCTCTATGGTGAATTGTGTTTTTTTTTTTTTTTACAATTTTAGACTCGAGGGGTTCCGAGATATATATGTGCTATTAAATGCGGGCCTGGCCATAGATCGGTGTGTTTTATAGTTCGGCTTAGCGCTCTATATGGTGAATTGTGTTTTTTTTTTTGTCAATAGATGACGCCACTTTCCATTCTTTATAATATTGTGACGGGGCGAAACAAACCCTTCCACAGGCTGCCCACCCTTGCGGAGGGATCAAGCAGATTGTGGAGGATGGGGGACCGATGGCCGGGCTCGGACCCACCGATAAATATTTTCAAGTGAACATTTCCAAGACTCGAATCCAGTCCTCCAGAATGGAAAGCCGAAGCATTTCCACGCAGCCAATCAGGCAGACTCAAACCAATTTCGTATGAGCAATAGATTGGAAAGTGGCGTCTTCTATTGACAAAAAAATTCCCCGATTTCTTATTATTGGAAAATTATTGCATCCTTCTTTCAGTTGAAAGGAGGAAAATGGAATAAAATCTCTCATTATCGATTGACAATCCCAGAAAGTTATATATTCTAAAACTACTGATATTAGATAACAAATATCTATATCGATGATCCATATTCTTAATTACCTATTAACTTTTATTACGTTTCTTTACACGTTTCTCTTATTTGCGATAATTCGATTTTTTTTTATGTCAAAAATATTCAAAATATTTATATTCACAACCACTGAAGAATAACAAGTCGTTATCTGAAAAGATTTTTGAAATAAAGCTACAAACAATTGCACTTTTTGTGAATGAATTTGATCCTTTGGTTTTATTTTCTGTAATACGTATTCTGTTTACATTAGATTAATAATATTTTAAAATGTAAAATATTTTTTAAAAATTGAATTTTGTGAATGTTTACATTGTAAAAATAGCAAGCCATGTAAAAAATATTACTTAATATTTATCTTATTGATATGCATGTCATTTTTTACAGTAGCATTTTTGCCACTGTAAAAATTTGGAAAATAAACTTCAATCTAATGATTGATAGACAGAAATTTGGCAAAAAATATCATCTGTATTTTATTATAGAATAAATACTTAACTAAAATACCATATAAGCATAATATAGACTTCTATAATGAAGAGAGAATAAAGAGCAGTGGATAATCAACTATGGCGACCACTGATAAGACATCATGTATTGGTAGGAAAGAAAACTTAGCTATATTACAAAAAATGTCAGTAACTGTCAGCACAAAGAGCAGGAGAAATACAAAATTAAAGTAAAAATTTTCAGCTTAATTTTATTGAAGCACTTTTGAACCTCTGGGGGTCCTCTTCAGTGATAAAATTATTTTAACTTGAAAAAGAAAATTGTTACTTTAATTTTGTATTTCTCCTGCTCTTTGTGCTGACAGTTGATATTTCTTAGAAAATGGAGCAGTGTAATTCGATTGAGAATCATAAAAATGTCAATATTCTTTCTTTCTCTTCTTTTTATATATATATATACAGTATTTTATACAAAAGTTAAATATATTTATAATTACTGACTAAGAACTACCAAATTAAGCAATTCAGACAAAACAACAATTTTTGAGATAAAATACCATTAATTAACAAAATAACAAAAGTTTTTATTTAATTATACATTACACAAATAAATCATAAATTAAAATTATGATCAAATATTAATTCAATTCATATGAAATTTAAAGTTCAAACAAATAATATATCTAAAGACAATCATAATTTTTTAATATATGTATAAATTAAAGCTTCAGTAAATAAAAGATTAGAAAATAATTATATAATTTCTTTATCAAGTATTGTAAATACATATTCTTAACTAAAAATTTACTATTGTAATATACAAAACACAGTACTAATACAAGTGTTACATTTAAACAAAAATTTTAATAAATTAAAATAAAAGTACTTTTGGCTGTTTAAGCAAGCTCTCTTCACTTAAAAATCACTTAAAACTCAGTTTTACAAAATATTAAAACAGTGTGAATACTTTTGGTTTAAATGAATACAATTCAAAGTATGAATATAAACAGGGATGGCCAAACTTTATGTCACTACGAGCCACATAGGAGAATCTCAAATACTTGAGAACCACATTTTCTCTCCGAATCAATGAGAACAGCATCAATTTTTTGGGTAATCTTAATAATGATTTCAAAAATTGTTTATTTCAGATCATTTATTTTGTATAGATACATACTACTTTTTACAATAGATAAAAATATATACAGTGGGTGATCGGTTAATGAACATAATCCGTTCCAAGACAGTGTTCGTTAACTGATCATCGATTTACCATAGGTTTTTTATGGGAATTTGATTAATTCGTTCTGACCACTGATAAGACATCATGTATTGGTAGGAAACAAAACATAGCTATATAAGAAAAAATGTCAGTAACTGTCAGCACAAAGAGCAGGAGAAATACAAAATTAAAGTAAAAATTTTCAGCACTCATAAGTCCATCAACGCGCAAGGCCTAAACCTGTCATTCCGTTAGGTTAGTTAAGCAGAAATATCCTCATGGAATATTTTTATCTGGTGGCGGCCAATTATAGAGCCGCCATCATCACAGGCTGACCAACACCCATGATAGGGTCAACTAGAAGATTGAAGGATGGGTTTTAACAGGCAGGGCCCAGATCCCGTCTGAAAAATTGTAGAATTGGGACCTACATTCCGCCGGATCCTTCGGAATGTTAAGTCACAGCCATCGGGCTGACCTATCATTCCGTCAGTCTGCGAGTCCCACAGTTTGTTCTGAGGTGTTCGTTATCTGGATATGTGTTCATTAACCGAACATAAAAATCTTTCAAAAAAGTGTTTGTTATCCAAACTGTTCGTTAACCGATCACCCACTTATATATTTGTATCTTACACTTATATCTGTAATTTGTTTAACTTAAATAAGTATTTACTTCATATTTACTAAGCCACACTGAAGGTACCAAAGAGCCGCATGTGGTTTGTGAGCCACAGTTTGGCCACTCTTGACATAAAATAACCATATAAACAATACACCAGGCGTGGCCAACTTGTTTGTCATTAAGATCGACTTTATATGTTAACAATGATCGCGATCTACCTTTGAAATTCTTCATTTGATGGCAAGAGTAGAGATTGGAGCCAAAACCACATCCCAAAATGACATTAGCCCAAAACGAGATATCCGGCAGCAGCGACGGTTTCTTCCTTTTGCTTTACTCATAAATCTCAAACACAATAATTCACTTCAACTCTCACAACTGTCAATTCATAGGTGCCATGTTGGCATTGTCAGCGAATTTAGAATTTTGTCCAAATGCTCTGCTGCTACCGGCTTATTCTGTTTTGGGCCATATCAGACAATAAAGCAAGTTTGGCTTTAGTTGTCTAGAGAAGGCACTATATAGTAGAAATTTTGTCTTTATTGTCTAGTTGTTAGTTGTCTAGAGAAGGCACTATGCAGTAAGAGAGTCGTTCGATAACTTAAGACGATTGACTACAAATCGTCCCACAATCGACCTGTTGGCCACTCTTGCAAATACACTTTTCATTACAATTATTATTAATCAATCCAATATTTATATAATGTACATAAAAATGAAGTAAATTTTTAATGTAAAAAAAATAATATATAGAAAACTTCAATATGTTAATAATTTTCTTCTTTTTTAAAATTAATATATGGCAAAAAATTATAGAATATCTTAGAAATTGTAAAATAAATATCTGGAACAAAAACGGTATTTAAAAGCCAGTCCAGATATAGATATATAAAAAATACCTTAACAAGATATCTAGGATGTATGATAATTTTATCTTAGAAAGAACATTCATTACATTGCAATTTTGAAATAATAAGAGTCTATTTTAAGTTAAGTAAGGACTCTGTTCTGCAAACTTTCATATAATTAAAATTTTTCATATGTATTAAAAAATTATTATAAAATATATAGAGTAGATGAATATAATAAGAACAATAGCGAAAGATGATAATTATAATATGCATTATACATATTTCAATATAAAACAGTTCATTTATCAATATGCATAAATTTTTACAGATGAAGAGTTTTGAGCATTTAAAATTTATTTTAATGGCTTTTGTATATACTTCAATTCATGTAAGTTGAATCTTGTATAATATGGAGAGATTTTATGTAAAAATAGTAGTGGTGAATTTCTTCTGAGAATTAAAAAATCATTTTTCAGAATAAAATAAATTTTTGACTTAACATATGTAAAATTATATATTTCTTATTTTAAATATTCTGATAATTCATCCAAATTTTTGGCTTGCAAAATATGTATATATATAAGTTGATAAACCAAATTGACAACTAGGTCCAAATTAAAATAAAGCAAAATCTAAACTGAAAGCTAGTTTAGATTTTATTTTATAAGTTGATATATAAGGTTGACTAGATATAAATAGTATTTATACTATACAATTTTATATTATAAAAATAAATTTATATAAAGATTATATATTTTTTATTTTAAATATTCTGATATTTTGCAAGCCAAAACTTGCAAAATATGTATATATATAAGTTGATAAACCAAATTGACAACTAGGTCCAAATTAAAGTGTTTTTTATTTACTCAATTCATAACTAAAAAGTCTGCCTTGCTTGAAATAGTGAGCAGTGATTAGTCTTTTCAGTTCAGAGTAATGTAGTCAATCCATCTCATTCATATATATCTCACCCCTATTTTTAGTCAAAATGGACATGTCCATTTTTAGCTTCCATGATTCAGGTTTGAATTGACAGACTTTATAACTGATCAACTTCCTGTAAGCTTAGCCCCTGCAAAGCATTTGAACACCTTTTTGGAACAGACTGTGCATGCCATGGAAGTGGAATAAAAAATGATGAAAAAAAAAAAAATTCAATCCTTATTTATTCACAAGAAGACCCTGCGAGTTAGTAAATGCAGATGTGAATGAAACTTGTATAGTTCGTAGAGAGGGCACTACTGAACACACTCGTAAAATATTAGGTGTAGATGGCTAGTCAATCAAAAGAAAACAACCAAAAGTTATTTTAATTTATTATAAATTAGTATAATAAATCAGTCTATCCGCTGCGATCCGCAGCATTGTGGTAAGATATCCGCTTTCGGCGATGGTGGTCTGGGTTCGAGTCGCACTAGTGTGCAAAAATTTTTTTCTTTCGATTAATTAATAACATTTACGGTTTTAATTTTTTAATTAATTTAAATATTACAATAAAAATTATTGTAAAATTAAATTAAATTATTAAAACTTTAATTAAATTAAATATTTTATTGTAATGTGTTTAAACAAACACATTACAATAAAATATAAATTATTCTAATATCAATATATATCAATTTAACATGTAATAACACACTATCACTTTTCTCTAGTCGTAAAGTTTCATAACAAAAATATTATGAGCAAAATGCCTTTGTGTTATTACATGTTAAATTGATATATATTGATATTAGAATAATTTATATTTTATTGTAATGTGTTTGTTTAAACACATTACAATAAAATATTTAATTTAATTAAAGTTTTAATAATTTAATTTAATTTTACAATAATTTTTATTGTAATATTTAAATTAATTAAAAAATTAAAAACGTAAATGTTATTAATTAATCGAAAGAAAAAAATTTTTGCACACTAGTGCGACTCGAACCCAGACCACCATCGCCGAAAGCGGATATCTTACCACAATGCTGCGGATCGCAGCGGATAGACTGATTTATTATACTAATTTATAATAAATTAAAATAACTTTTGGTTGTTTTCTTTTGATTGACTGGCCATCTACACCTAATATTTTTACGAGTGTGTTCAGTAGTGCCCTCTCTATGAACTATACAAGTTTCATTCACATCCACGTTTACCAACTCTCAGGGTCTCCTTGTCAGTACAACTATTGCAGATTTTCTTTTTGCATTTATAAGGTGAATATGTGTGCCTCCGATGACTGGTCTTAAATATTTTGATTGCCAAAATTTGTTCTTAAATTACATTTTAAAAATAGAAAATTTGAATGGATTATATTAGTATAATTTGAATTATTTTGCATTGAATTTTATCAATTCTGCTTTCTATACTATTATATTTTATTAATCTTTTTTTCAGTTTTGAGATGAGATAAATTTATTTTTGAAATTTTAAGTAAAACATGAAATACATATCGCACACATATTTCTAAAGTGACACAAGTTGAAAACTTGCATTTTTATTCTGGCACCATTTTATAACTTGGGAAGCAATCCTCCATCATCTTTTGAAACCATTTTCCTAAAAAATGGTTTCAAAAGATTAAAAATTTTGAAAAAATTATTAGTTATATAATAGTTTTTAGTTAAGCTGATTTCGTATTTTTCCAATTTTCTCAAAACGTTTGTTTTTGACTTGTGTCACTTTAGAAATACATGTGCGATATATTTTATTAAAAAAATGACAATATTTTAATAAAATTATGTTACTTTTTGACTAATTATACAACATAACTTAATTACTGAAAATTTGCATAACACTTCATTTTCTTGATAATTTTATAAAATATGAAATATGATATTTTTTAAAATATTTAATTTCTTTATTCATAAGGCTTGCTGCTATCTAAAAATAACAAATATTTTGTTGGATGGTTAGATTCCATACAAAAAAGTCATGTTTTCTCCAATCTCATATAATGGAGCCCAACAGAATTTGTCTTCCAATGTCACCTAGAAAACACAAAAGGTTGGATACCCTGTTCTAACAGTTGGGAGAAAATTAAACTATAGATTTCATACATGAAAATAATGAAGATAGTTCTTATGTTTATAAGCCCAAAAATACTGCATTTAAGAAAAGTATAGATATTTTTATGGTAGTGTTTTCTAAAAATTGTAAATGAGCATGCACTTAAATTAGATATAAAGCACATTCAAAAGTAAAAGTGACCTTGTAATCTAAAGTGAAAACAAGTTAATATGTTAAACTACTTTGTTTTTAAATTTATTTGATTAATCTCATGTTTCCTTTACAATCTTTACAAAGCACTACTATAAAAAATGTGCATATTTCTCTCAAATTCAACATTTTTGGGCTTATGTTCTTAAGAACTTTTTCATTATTTTGATATAAGAAATTTATAGTTTGATACTTTTAATATCACTAACCTGCTTTCTTTTTAAATAATATTTCATTTATCAATACTTAATGCAAAAAGAGATATTTTTAAAATATTTTTTGTTTACATTGGGACTACCTATAGTGAAAGCAATTATGATTAATATATATGTTAGTCTTAATTGCTTGTACTGAAGATGGCTTCAATGTAGGATGAAAAAAATTTAAAAATAAAGTAACTTTTTACATTAAGTGCTGATAAATGAAAGAATAAATCTTTCATTTTGTCCCAATCATTAAGGGACATCTTGTATATTCCAATCATTTGATAGCAGGAAAAACTGTAAACAATGAATCCAACTTAAGTCAACAGGCAAATACCTCATTCAAAATAGATTTACATCTTTTTTATAACTTTTAAACTAGTAACAATTATTTTTTTAAGGTTATACTTATGGTATATATGTCAGACAATCTAAAAGTAAAACTGAAACAATGTAAATTTCCATAACATAAACAGCCACATGGCAAATGATCAACTAATTCAATTTACTCCATCCCTAATGGTGAAGATATTATTAAATTAATACAGAAAATATTAATATTTTCTGTTTTGCCTCCAGGGCATTTTGCCTAATATTAAAGCATATCTGAGTACTTAAAATTTTTTTTCAAAAATTTTTAATTCTATAATCTTTTTAATAGGAATATATGAATATTGAATTCAATTTACTGTAAAGATTCAATGAATTTTTCTAAATATTTCAAAAAAATTTTGGTTACATATTACAAAGTTTATAATGTTTTATATTTGATAATTTTATACCAAGAATGGCCAAACTTTTAGAATCTGAGAGAGATTGGTACTGAAATTAATGACAATGGTTTATCAGGATTGTTATCATTAATTATCAGTTTAAACTATACAAAAATTTAAACTGAATATATAATAATTTTATTTATATAAGTTTTTAAATAACAGTATATAAATACAAACTTAAATATATTTTGCATAAATAATATTCCTAAGTGGAATGTAAAATAGCATGTAAATAATGTAAGAAGGACAGAAGAATTTATAAAACCAATCAAGATAAAACAAAAATTAAATCATAAATGAATCGTAATTAGTTATTTTTTTTTTCAAAGATACTCTCTAAACTTGACACTACATATTTGCAGCAAAGGTTGCCATATTATGACTCATAAGAACTTACTGCAATTCACAAACATGTCGTCAAATACTGATCTGTCAAATAACAGTGATATTATGTCTTAATAGCATTCGGTAAGCAGAATACTGATTAGCATAGGTAAGGGAATTAGAAAATGAAGTGAGATACTCTGTCACTCTTCACATACATGGAAATTTTTCCTTGCAGAGTTGTTATCAAACTTAACATTGAATGTGTACTAGTATTCTTAGGCATGGAGAAGAATTCAATTTTGGACTACAGGTATATCCCAGTTTATAAATTTTCAAAGACCATAGATTTATATCACTTTTTCACTTTGCAAAGATAATTTTCACTTTTGTGAAGAAATTAATTCATCAATCACTTATTCACTGTTATTTGTTTAAATCAATAATTTTCTTGCTTATTTTTTTCACTGATTATATCCAATTTACTGTGTATGTCATTGATTTTAAGACAAATTCACTCCCACTTTCATTAAAGGATCCAGTATTGAATCTGACACTTGGCATATACTGACAGTATGAGTATCCATAATGTATTTATTGCATTTTTCAATAGTTTTGCAACTATATAAAACTATTTAACTTCATAAAACAATGATTACACATTATTCCAGATGTGGTAAATCTATATATTTTAACTATATTTAAATTTGAACTATGGCATTATTTTGTTATTCTATTTAAATATGTTAAATATAACCAATGTAATTGTTTGAATAAGTAAATTATTTTGTGTATTATTAGTTTTATTATAATCATCACTATAATAATATCTATAATTAAAAAAATTTTAACAAATAGAATTAAAAACATCAATAATAACTCCCAGAAAATTGAACTTATTTTTGTCAATAATTTATCAAATGAAAATTTTTGAGAATTATATAAATTTAAGACAATATTTGATGAAAATTTTATAATTTTTAACTAATAAGTAAAGCTCAATGATTGGCATGTTTATTGTTATATTATGCTTGAATTTGAAGATCATTTGACACTTAGAGGCTCTGAAATTAAAAATCCAATGGTAAGAAATAAGCTAAATAGATAACTATTATAAACTACTCTATTATAATATCTATAATTACATTTATATCAATACTTTTGGAATGCTTTAACAACATTAAAATGGCAATGACTTTTTGGTATCTAAAAACAAACTTAAAATTTTTGCATTGAAATTGATGAGAAATGAGTTTTCCATTTACAAATTTTTGCTTAAACAGTTTTTAAGGTTCCAATAACCTTCATATATATATATATAAGGTAGATATATATATATATCTACCTTTATAAACAGAGGACTGTCTGTATTATGACATGCATGTGAAATAAATATTTAAATGAACTCTTGTTTATTTCTAAATTTTTTAAGACTACAATGAATGCAGGTTTCAAATAATCATTCATATTATTTCATTTCTAAGGTACAAGACAAGTTTATTTCATTTTCATTGTAGTAATCTAGCATATCAGCAATTCATTAAATTATAAATTAAAAAATAAACAACATAGCATGTGAAGAAATTTTTGATCAGATAGATTGCATCGGATAAAATTTATTTCCATGCTGTAACAGGCAACTGTAAATGACTGTGCAATCAATGTCTTGATATCTATTTTGCAAAAATATTTTAAAACGAAATAATACATCCTCAATATATAATATAATCAGTTTATCCATGCATATAAAAATATTTTAAACATCAAAAGGAATTGAAACAAGTTACAAAATAATAATAATACCATACGAATTAGGTTTGACCAAATAAATTAATAAAAACACATTTAAAAAGGACTAGAATTAAAATAACTTATCTTTAATCAATAAATAAAAGTACTTTTGAATCTTACAATCCTTCTTCAATAACAGAAAGAATTCAGAATAAATAATAGAATATAAATTTAAAACATAAATAATACACACACAAATAATAATTATAAATATTACAGCACAAATTATAAGTGGAAATATTCTTTATTATAACTGTTATTATACAGTTATAATAAAGAACGTTTCCACTTATAATTTGTGCTGTAATATTTATAATTAAACAAAAAGTGGGATGAATATATGCAAGATTCAAATAATAATTATTAATAAATAAAATAAATTAAAAACCAAAATACAGAATTAAATTTACAAAAAACCTTGCTTAATCAAGATTTTCTATTGCTCATTGTGTGTATTGGTGTCTTGTTGATGACATCATCACAACTATTGTGTTTAAAAATATTAAGTTTTTCTAAAAAGTCACCAGATATATATGTTGCAGAATCCAATCAATAATATCAAATTCAGCCCATAAAATATGGAAACTGTCATATGCTTTCTAGCTTACAGCCATATTATTCTAGTTTAACATACTGTTATGATGAGAAATTCTACTTTGTAACTTTTTATATGTTCTATCTATATACTTATAGTTTTGCATATTATCAATATCTATTAACAGGATGCTGTAAATATCATTTTTATATATCTCTCAGTTCCTTATCATTGTGAACTAACATAAATTATCATCTTTGTGTTGTTCCATATAATACAGATGTTGAATTGATGTTTTATATACTTTATGTAGTTTTTGAGTGCAGAATGTCTAAGAAAGTACCAGAAATTTATTATTTTTTATATTTGGTTCTTGAGATTTTTATAACATTTGTTTGTCAAGATCTTTGCAATATTTGCTCTTAATTATAAACACCATGCTATCAAAATGGTTCTCTTTAAAGCTATGAATAATATGCGCTTGTTTTAAAACATCCAGTTCTCGTTCGATAACAGAGAAGTATGTGAATAATCTGTTTGCCCTCTAAATTAAAGATGTATCACACAAGAGGCATTATATTTATGACTATCTGCAGATAAATTGTGTATGAAGGAAAAGCTGATATGTAGATTTAAGATATATATTTCTAGCTTAACTTTTATTTTCTTTAATAAACCACATATCAAGGAAATGCACTTTCTGTTGACTAATGTATTTGATTTTAAGGCCATACTTGCTGTTATCAATGATGTCAATATATTCATGTATTGTATTTAAGTTAATGATTTGACAGATATCATACACATACCACTTTTGCATAACTATATTCTGTGATAGTTTCCTTATAGCCTCCAATTATATACAAGTATTTCAGCCAGTAAACTTGCTATGGGAGAACACATTGGTGCTCCTCTAATTTTAATTTTGCTTTAAATAACAATTCTTTTAATTTATATTCTATTATTTATTCTGAATGCTTTCTGTAATTGAAGAGGTATTGAAAGATTCAAAAGTACTTTTATTTTTTAATTAAAGATAAATTATTTTAATTCTGGCCCTTTTTAAACATATTTTTATTAGTTTAATAATATCTAATACATAAAATAATTTATTTACCTAAAATGAGTAACTTTATGCTGTGGTCTTTCACTAATATCATCTAAATTACTTTCAGATTCATTTCCAGTAAAAAGAGAAAGCTTTGGATCTGTGAGCATTATAAATTCTTCCACCTAAAATAAAATAAATGTTTATTTGAATATAAATTAATATATATAAAAATATATTTTTAAAATGTTGATGATATTAATTAATAAGTTTTAAACTCTGATTAATTAGCAGTCAGTTAATTTGCTTATTGGTGCAATCTTAATTTTGAATTTTATATCTGCATATATCATGCATTCTTTTATTTATTTATTTTTAATATGTTATAATAGTAGATGGACATTAATATTTTAAAACTAAAACATTAAAATTGATTTGAAATAAGTTGATGATTTATATTTTTATTGTCCTTAAATATATTTATTGTTATGAGAAAATAAACAAAGCACCATGTAGCAGAAGTACGTAAATAATATTTATTGTTATTTCTATTTTTTGTATTTTCTGAAATTTCACTTAATTGACATTATAACAGACCCATAAATATTGGATAAGCAAGCTTTCTATTGTATTTTATCTGTTAAAATTATAATAGACCCTCAGCCTCAGATTTAACAGACAGAATATTTGGATTAAATTTTTGTTTGGTTTTAAACAAAATTCTTATCAAGAACAATGGATAAAATAGCAGTGTCATATACAATATTTCGTTGTATATAGGAGTGTCAATGCTATATATGGAATTTAGGCATGACACATGCAATAGTTTACTATACAGTGGGTAATCGGTTAGCGAACTGTTCGGATAACAAACACTTTCGCGGAAGATTTTTATGTTCAGATAACGAACACTTCACAGAACAAACTGTGGGATCTGTGGACTGACAAAATGATAGGTTGACCAGATGGCTGCATAGTAAAGCTGTGCCTTACCATCATCCTGTACAATTTCAGGCAGCGAAATAAATACCTGTCATTTCAATAAACAGTTACTAGACCATTCACTAAAATATTTCAGAAGTTCGCAAAATTCTCCACAACCACACACAAAATCAGCACGAAACATCCTGGAGGATCCAGGTCCCACTCCTCCAATTTTTCAGGAGGGGTCTGGGCCTGGCCCGTTGAACCTCATCCTTTAACCATCTGGTTGACTCCATCATGGTGTTGGCCAACCTGTGATGAGTTCTATAAGTAGCCACTGCCAGAAAAAAATATTTCATGAGGATATGGCGCCTTAACTAACTTACAAGGAGAGGGTCAGACGTTGTCATCACCGATTTTCTTCAAACTGGGTACATTAGTAGAGGAACATAGGCACAATAAAATCTTAAAGTAGTAAAGTGCAACCCTCAATAAACTTCATTTATCTATTGTATATTAAGTATACAATAGATAAATGAATATAAGAAATTATTTACTGTGTTATATATAGAGTGAATCTTCAAGGAATTGTTTTGGCACGATTGAACTACTTCAGCAAATAATATAATAATAAATATTAAATTTATATATTAATATAGAAATAAAAAAACTGTAAAACATGGAAAGAAAAAAATCTTACTGCGCCTTGAACCACGGCCCTACTAGTTCCCAGGCCGATACGCTAACCATGACGCCATTACGGAATACCTAATAATGTTAAAATTATTGGTATATAAGTTATTAAGAAAACTTTAAATGTGATTTTTGTGTGAATGCTCGAGGGTTGCACTTTACTACTTTCAAATTTTATTGTGCCTATGATCCTCTACTAATGTACAGAGTTTGAAGAAAATCGGTGATGACAACGTCTGGCCCTCTTCTTGTTAGTGGAATGACAGACTTAGGCCTTCGTGGACTTATGGGTAAGGATGTGAGAGTAGTAGTTTTTCCTAATTAAAATGAATTCGGAGACAACTTAAAACAAATCAAAGATTTATTAAATAAGATAAGGAGAGATTTTACAATATTTTGGTGTTAGAATGGCACCCATACCAGGTAGAGGTCAATAGGCTTGGGGATCTCTACCATGACAATGCTATTAATCACTTCCAAAAAATCTTGAAGGAAAGAGAAAAGCAATCGATATTGGACAGATTCTTTATCGGAAAATAAACATAATAGATGAAAATGCAAGACTATGTATATATATATTGTTATTACCAGTGCTCGAAATAATTTCAAAAATCCAATGGCCAGAAAAAAATTCTGATCACCATTCCCCCTCCCCCAAAAAAGAAAACACACTTGCATAAATTCACCAGCAAATACATTTTTCACAACACGATCGGGAAGTACCATGTAGTATGCAAATTGTGCTTTTCACAATGACCATTTTAAAAATATCATGTCAGATATACATTCAAACATTAATTTCAGGCAGCGAAATAAATACCTGTCATTTCAATAAACAGTTACTAAACCATTCGCTAAAATATTTCAGAAGTTCGCAAAATTCTCCACAACCACACACAAAATCAACACGAAACAATGCTAACGGCAAACAATATTTTTTCTTCTTCCTTTATCTTTCTGAAAATACTTGAAATCAATTGAAGCGCAAATGTAGGAGATTAAAAACTAATTTATTTAGAAAACGTTTTCAGCTATCTGATAACTTTTCGAAAATTACCTGCGTTAACAAGTGACAATTAAAATGCACCTTTGCAAATCTTGCTGGGGTACGACAGTATTAAAAATCCCAATGGAATTTTGACCCCTCTTTATCTTACCCCCTAATTAAAGGTTCCTGACTTCATTGGTGAAGGTCTCAGGAGGGGTAAAAGCCCCATTCTCAAGTTATGGGGCTCCAAAGTTGGGGCTTGAAATCACATTTCTTTACAATTTTTTGGAAAACTTTTATAGATAATCGGATAATTTAAATGATTTTAGACATATCTTATCATTCCGAATCGAATGCGATCAATTTAAATAAGCTATGACTTATCTTTTATGAAGTTATGTAATTTTTTTTTGCTTACGACGATACAACTGTTCCGAAGCTTGGTAGAATTCTCAAATATTTAAATTTTTTATTGTTTTGTATGAAACATCCTATGTAAATTATATTGCATTTGTTCATTTTTCCACTCTGAATAATAATAAATCAAATATAGAACTTTGAAGATCATCTTTGTCGATCGGTCGAAATGATTAAATACGAACAGTATATATCCTTCATTAAACTTCAAGTAAAATGTATATAGAATGCCAAATCGTTAAAAGCATTATCCAAGTGGATTTTACTTTTCCTAGTAAGATATTTTGGATTTAAACCATTTCAACTTTATTTTAATCAAATAACTGAATGCACCACAAGTAAAAACAATTTTCTTTCAAACAAATCTCAAGTCCACACAACACATGCTTATTTTTCACATTTCATTGGTTCTCAGGCTTTACGTCATGAATTGTCTTAATTAATGTATTGTCTAGTTAACATCTAGGATCTTTTCTTTATCTGTATAGAATAGCCCAAAAGTTTCCAATGATATGCTTGAGTTTTAATCAATGATATATATCGATGGTTTTAATAAGAAAGTCTGCAAGTTCACTGCCAAGTCTCCTGGTGACATCAGAACTGATTGAGCTATATGATTGATCAATTTCCAAACAAGGAAACCTTTATTTTCACGAGTTTTTGCATTCATCAGGTATTAACATTTACCTAAAACGAATGGTTTAGCCCTCTCAAAGGGCTCCCTCTTTCATGAACTAGAAGCACTACAGAATTTTCTCGTCAGAGACTGACAAGAAAGTTCTGATAGAAAAAATCAGAAAACTAAAATACAGAAAAAATCATGAAAATAAATTGTGGGAAGTATTAATCAAGCATTTCCAAAATTATCTAATCACACTCGCCAGCTGCAATTTCTTAGTCGCCAGTGGCGAGCTGGCGATCGTTATTTTGATCCCTGGTTATTACATATAAATAAATGTAATAAAAAAATTATATAATTTTTTATTTATTTTTTTTTGGGTCTGCAGAATGAAGTAATCAAATTCTCATAAAAATCTATGGTAAATCAATGATCGGTTAACGAACAATTCGGATAACGAACATTGTCTTGGAATGGATTATGCTCATTAACCGATCACCCACTGTACAAGAGGAACCCAAAGTTATTTTAGAGAAGTTAGATTTAACAGGTTGGCATGGTTTAGCAATTTACAGCACATTTATTTAGATAATTGTATTTTATAAATAAAAAAAATTAATTTTAATATCCATATTTTTTTAAGACTATGTCTCTGTTCTTTAGAGTTTAAAGTTATTAACATCAATACAGCCTTCAAGAAATTTAATTTAATTATCCTTGATTATTTACAAAATGTTTTTGACTACTCAGCCATCTTCAGTTGTCTATTTTATATTTAAGCTATTCAAAATGCATAATTTTCTAATGGAATGCAACAAATTCTTGTCATATTATTATATAGTCAAGTTTTGCATTCTTAAATTACATTGTTCACTAATTTAACAATTACATATATATAATTATTAAATTAGTGAAAGATGCGATTTACTGTATTGCATTTTTAAAACACTTTTATTTTAATGATTTTTGACATTAATGGATACTCTTCCACCCTACTAGTCCATTAAACAAATATTCTATTGTACTTTACTTGATTTACTAATTTGTAATGCAAACAATGAGAAAAGTATTATGAAATAATAAATTGGCCATTTTCATTTTTATTATAATTTATTTGTTATTCTAGAACTTGATCTCAGATTACTCATATTAGTTTGATAGAAAAACACCTTGCATTATGTAAAACTGTTATTAAAAATTTACAAAAAATCAAATAAATTGAAATAATTCATAACAAATGATTTTTTTTTATTTTATTAGATGCTGTAGACGTTTATCTTACAAAATATTATTTATAATACGGAAATATATTAGTTAAAAATAATTAATAGATAAGATAATATATCCTAGGTAGTTTTGAGCTTAATATAATAAGTTATATTATTTGTAGATATTAAAGGTAATAAATTTACTAAAATATATTGTGTACTATATTTTTAAATGATTTTTAGAAAATTAAGTAATATGTATTTTTTTTTTTTTCAGTATTACTTCAACATAGTGCAGATCCTACTATTAGAAATACTGATGGGAAAACACCAATAGATTTGGCAGATCCTTCTGCCAGAGCAGTTTTAACTGGGGAATATCATAAAGATGAGCTTCTAGAAGCTGCCAGGAGTGGAAATGAAGAAAAGTTAATGGCTTTATTTACACCTCTTAATGTGAATTGTCATGCCAGTGATGGAAGGAAGGTATGAATAAAAAACTAATTTTTTAATTTAAACTTAATATTAAATGAATTTTTTTTATTGACTCTTTCCATTCCTAAATATGAAGGAAAGGGCTTATCAATATGACAATATGAATTAATTATTATTCTAATTGGATAAAGTTCATATACAGGGTAAAGAAAAACTTCATTGTAAAATTTTGTGTGCTGATAGGGAACCTCGAAACAACTCAAAAATGTCTAATGAACATATAGTCTAAGTGGCACCATTTTTGAGTTATATCTCATGTAAATATTATCTGATTTGAATGAAATTCATATATATTATTGGGATCTACTAGAGAATCTTGTAGGCTAAAAATGGTAAAAAATTGACTTCCTTATTACACAATAATAGTGAATTGATTTCGATTGTTTTTAGCATACACAATCCTTTAGCAGATCTCAATATTAGGAATTTAACTTATTATAATCAGTTTTTTAAATTTATGTAAACCATTAATATTCTCAAACATCTATGGAAAACAATTAACAGATGAATATATGAACTAAAATGACATGAGAAATGTCGTAAGTTTTGTGCACATATGAATAATTTCAAATTTTCATGCATGTAATAGCAGACAGAATGAAAAAAATGTTGTGTACTGTAAGATGACATATTATAAGGAGGATTCAGTTATACCTTGTAAATAATTTCAAATTTTCATGCATGTAATAGCAGACAGAATGCAAAAAATGTTGTGTACTGTAAGATGACATATTATAAGGAGGATTCAGTTATACCTTGTATAATGATGCTAATTATTATTATTAGATTATTCAATTTTAATTTCTATATAATAGTTTGTATTTTTATTCTAATTTAAAATCTAAGGAAAAAGTGAAAATAAATATTTAAATATATTTTTTTAGTCAACTCCTCTCCACTTGGCTGCTGGATACAATCGTATTAGGATTGTTCAATTGTTATTAGAACATGGAGCAGATGTTCATGCCAAAGATAAAGGGTAAGTATTATCTTGATAAGTTTAAAAATAAGGTAATTCATTATTATTATATAAAAGTAAACAACAAGCCAAATAAGTAAGATAAACAATTTATCTTACTTATTTGGCTTATTGTTTACTTTTATTTAATATTTAAAGTAAGAAGTATTTCAGTACTTATTATTATTATTATTTTTTAAACTTTTATCAATAGATATTATACAACAATTTGTAAATAATAAAACTCAAAGATTATTATATAAAAATTTATTGAAATAAAATATACATAAATAATAATGTTTCATCTTAGATAACTGATTTTTCAATTGGAGAAAGCTAGGGAATATTCTTGTATTTGGTTAATATTTTCCAAAAAATGAATATAATATCAATTGCTTAGTTTCCTTTTTACTCTTCTAAAATATATCTGTTGACATTAATTTTAAAAGTTTATAAATTAGAAATCTGAATTAGAATAGAATTGATAAACCACAACTATTTTATAGTAATACCCCATTATAACAAACTAAATGGGACAAGAAAATCTGTACTTTAAGTGAATATAAGAATTACATTATAAAGGCTTAGATTATCAGATTGATATGAATATCTAACTAAGCTTATTTTTTAGAAGAGTCCAATATTTTCCATCTACTTCACAAGCATTGCATTGTTTTAATTACATTTTATTATCAATTTATTTATTATTTAACTTTTATCATTTCCACATTAACATATAAGTTTTATTTAATTCAGTCATCATAGACATATTACTAAGGTAGAGGCAGCCATCTTTATTCATGTTTATTGTTTTAAAAAGTCTTAAGAAACCAATTTAAAGAACTTTTAAAAGACTGAAATCATGTTTATTTGCAAGAAAACGCGAGCTTTTAGGATTGTTCTGACTCAAGCCAGCAACTCTAATTATGATATTTGATCACTAAACAGTGATAATAGTGGATCACTGACAACCAAGTATCTTTACAGATAGTATAAATGTTGTTGACAAGCACAGCAAATGGACAAACATTCACTAATTGTGCTCATTTACATGTGCTCACCTAGTGTAAATCCATTTTTACAGATCTTTATAAAATATATAAAATATTTTCTTACACTATATATACTGAACATACCATTTACAGTGAAACCTGTCTAAGTTGGACACATTTGGTTCCTTCAAAATGTGTCCAACTTAGAGAGATTCATAAAATCAAAATTTTCTAAACACTAAACACTAAATTTTCATGTCAATGTAAATCTTTATTCAATTCAAATTGGAAACATTTATTATTTTAAATGAAACTCAAAAATGTCACAATGTGGAAATGTTTAAAGATTATGGCAAATAAAATAATTATAAAAAAATAACTTCTCATTAATAAAATACATTATACAATATTCCACTTCATTTTCGATTAAAAAAAAAATCTCTCAATCGTTGGTGATGTCAATCACACGCCGAACATATCGCGCTATCACAGCAGCCGATGCTGGGGTGATATGACTCGGTATATAAAGAATATAGAAACTTTAAACCCATTTTTTTCGGCAATGCTTGAGAGGTGCGTCGTATTACTTCACCATGGTTTTGTGGGAGGGTTGAACTACAAAATACGAAAAAATCGGCAAAATCGGAGGGGGCCATGGTTGGCACTCCCCTGGTAAGGAGTAACGCTTTCGATTTAACACTAGTCATCATCAGCTTCGTGCACTCAAATGGATACATGGAGCTGATGATGACTAGCATTTAGTCAAAAGCGTTACTCCTTAGGAAGCAATAATAAATGCTTTTTTTACGGGACTGCTGTAATTGCTGAGTCTATTTTTTACATCTTATAGTTATACGCCTAACAAAGCAGTATCATGTTTGGATTATTGACTAATGACACCCCATACAAAGATTTTCATTTATTAGAATGATAAACTTAGTATTTTCAATAATTTGTTTATTAATAATAGCTACAAAAATATAAATAAAACTATATTTAATATAATAATAAATATATCATTAAAACAAGCCATTCCCAATACAAAAAAAAAAATAATAAAACAATCAAATAATTCCTAACAATACCAATTTAAAATAAAAACCTTTCTAATTTTTATGAATACTGTATAAATTTTGCGAACATCTTTCAAATCTAATTCCTTTAATAAAAGTCATATAACTGATAATGTTGTAATCTATACAATTTTCTTGAATTCAGAGAGTCTTTAAATGAATTTTTAATAAATTTAATTTAGAAAATTTCCATTCTACACTAGTTATAGAAAAAGATAATGTTAATAGGATATATAAAAATTTGACTAAATTACAATGAAAATATCAAATTTTTTCACATATTATATCAAGTATTTTCATTGATAATTTCTGTTCAAAAGATAAGAATTTTATAGATACTTTTAAGAACAAATCTTTTCTTGATATATTCTTCCAAATTTATAAGTACTATTTTACAGTTTTTTAAAAGTTAATAGTCATTCATTTCCTTGCATTTCTTTATTATATAAAATTTTGAAATTATCATTTTGATTTGTGATTAAATAAAAACAACCCATTAAAACGTTTATGACATTGTTTTGATCATTAAAAAAAGAAATTAACAAATTAAAATTTTCTTTATTATTAGACATTAGAAATTTTCTTTATATTTCATTATCTTTGGATGAAAACATTACATATGAACAATAATAACAATGAAAATAATAACATATAATAACTAATAATAACTAATGATTTTAATTTTTGATTCGTTTATGATGCAGTATATTCAAGCTGTCAGCTGGAGAGTTGAATGGTAAAGCACTGGTTTACCATCTTTCAAATGTTTTTCAAGAAGGTCAGGAGCAGTTTGTTGAATCTTATCCTTCATCTGACAGCCAATCTCATAACAAGTATGGACAGCCCATAATGAGAGATGGAATACCTCACCATTTTAGCGGCCTCTGTCAATATGAAAATAATAACATATAATAACTAATAATAACTAATGATTTTAATTTTTGATTCGTTTATGATGCAGTATATTCAAGCTGTCAGCTGGAGAGTTGAATGGTAAAGCACTGGTTTACCATCTTTCAAATGTTTTTCAAGAAGGTCAGGAGCAGTTTGTTGAATCTTATCCTTCATCTGACAGCCAATCTCATAACAAGTATGGACAGCCCATAATGAGAGATGGAATACCTCACCATTTTAGCGGCCTCTGGTTGGAAAGTAGCATAAAACTAAGAAGACATTTTCAAATTTGCATTACTTCTAGAATCTTGAAGATATTCTTAAGAAGTTAGAAATGTGAAAATTTGCATTTATTTCTTGTTAAGATTAAGTTCTTATACTTGTGCATTATTTATATATATATATTTTTTAAAAGCATATCACCTGTAAATTTAATTTAAGATAAAATAAAAAAAGAACAGATTTTTTTTTTTTAAAAGCATATCACCTGTAAATTTAATTTAAGATAAAATAAAAAAGAACAGAAAAAAAGAAATTAAAAAATTAAAATTTTCTTTACTATTAGACATTCGAAATTTTCTTTATATTTCATTATCTTTGGATGAAAGCATTACATATAAAAATAATAACAAAACTGGATCCAATGATGATTTTTATTTTTGCTTTGTTTATGATGCAGTATATTCAAGCTGTTAGCTGGAGAGTTGAGTGGTAAAGCACTGGTTTACCATCTTTCAAATGTTTTTCAAGAAGGTCAGGCCCAGTTTGTTGAATCTTATCCTTCATTTGACAGCCAATCTCACAACAAGTATGGACAGCCCATAATGAGAGATGGAATACCTCACCATTTTAGCACCTCTGGTTGGAAAGCAGCATATAACTAAAAAGACATTTTCAAATTTGGATTACTTCTAGAATCCAAAACGTGATACTGCTTTGTTAGGCATTTAACTATAAAATGTAAAAATACCGTAGACTCAGCACTCACAGCAGTCCCGTAAAAAGCATTTATTACTGCTTCATAAGGAGTAACGCTTTTCGAAAGTGTTACTCCTTATGAAGCAGTAATATATGCTTTTTACGGAACTACTGTGTGTGCTGAGTCTATTTTTACATTTTATAGTTACTTCTAGAATCTTGAAGATATTCTTAAGAAGTTAGAAATGTGAAAATTTGCATTTATTAAATCTAAATTTATTTCTTGTTAAGATTAAGTTCTTATACTTGTGGATTATTTATATATATATATTTAAAAGCATATCACCTGTAAATTTAATTTAAGATAAAATAAAAAAAAAGAACAGAAATGGATGTATTCTTCATTCTGAAAGTGAATTACAAAATAATCAAAGCATGAAAATGTAGATAAAATCCATTCTAGTTCCTGGGAACCCCACTGAAGCCTGGCACTCTAGAACAATACCCCATTTGACCTTGATTTAGGGCTCAATCTGGATGATGATGATGATTCCAAAGGAAGTTGAAAATGTTAATCCAATAAAACATTAATTTATGAAGTTTTTGAGCCATTTTATTGACTAATTTATTTGCAGCTGCAACTGATTTAAAAAAAAAAATGACTGGCTGAAAGACCGTGACTGCTATAATGATAAAACTTTATTTTAAGGAGTTGTGTTGAAAGAAAATTTTTCCTTCTTGTGTGATTAGTTATCATCATTTAATATAAACAAAATGTACCTTTGTTGATATTAATTAATTAAATGATATTAATTAAGCAACTAATAACAATAAAGGAAATAATCAAAGCCTGAAAATGTAGATAAAATCCATTCTAGTTCCTTGGAACCCCATTGAAGCCTGGCACTCTAGAACAGTACCCCACTTGACCTTGACTTAGGGCTCAATCTGAATGATGATGATGATTCCAAAGGAAGTTAAATATGTTAATCCAATAAAACATTAATTTATGAAGTTTCTAAGCCATTTTATTGACTAATTTATTTGCAGCTGCAACCGATTTTAAAAAAAATGACTGGCTGAAAGACCATGACCGCTATAATCATAAAACTTTATTTTAAGGAGTTGTGTTAAAAGAAAATTTTTCATTCTTGTGTGATTAGTTATCATCATTTAATATAAACAAAATATACCTTTGTTGATATTAATTAATTAAATGTTATTAATTAATCGATTTAAAAAAAAATGACTGGCTGAAAGACCATGACCGCTATAATGATAAAACTTTATTTTAAGGAGTTGTGTTAAAAGAAAATTTTTCATTCTTGTGTGATTAGTTATCATCATTTAATATAAACAAAATATACCTTTGTTGATATTAATTAATTAAATGATATTAATTAAGCAACTAATAACAATAAAGTATTTATATTACAAGCATAAATAATCTTAAAATCAAAGATATTTTTATTTGATTCAAAAATAATAAATTTTCATTACACACTTTAATATGATTTTAATTATGTAATCAATCAAAATAAAATTATATATAATAAAATATATTAATTATTGTTAAATTAAATTTTCAATAAAAATGAATACTATCGCAATTTTTATTTTTTATAGAAATAAGTTTAATGAAAATATATGATTTGATAGATAATCAAAAAGAACATTGATTATCTCTGATCAGAGAGAATTACCACATTGACATTATTTTTTGTTGAGTTCATCAGATTTAATACATAAAACCTTTTAATGGAAGAATTCACAAGATATTTCAAATACAGTTTAATAAAATTCTTTTTGTGATGCTGTAATCATTTACAATAAAACTTTTAATCACAATAAATTTTAAAAGTTATTAAATACTATATTAAAAGTAAACATTAATAAAATTTTAATTACAATAAAAATTGTAATTATTGATATATTGAATAATAATAAAAATTGATATAAAATTTGCATAATATGATTTAATAATAATAATAATAATAATAATTACCGAACTCCTTTCAATGGGTTCAGTTTTGAACTGCATTCAAATTCCTGAAATAATTCTGAAATATAAATACATTTAGTTTTAATTCAAATTTATAAAGAATGCTTTTTCAATTTTTCTCTATTAACTTTTTATATAGTTTTTTTGAAATAAATTTGAATGATAATTTAAAAATAAAAAAATAATATCAAGATTTGTATATAATATATAATAATAATTAAAAATTTAACTTTTCATTATATACAAATAATAGTTATATTTTTATTCGAACAGAGAGACTTTTTAATCAAATTTATTCTTGTATTATTGTTTTTATTTTAAATATAAAATTCATTAGTTCATCAATTTATGAACATTTAAGGCATGTAAATAAAAATATATTTTCTCACAATAATTTTATCAGACAAAAAAATTTTATACCTTATAAAGGAAATAAATCTAACATATATGTTGAAAAAATAACTAGGACAAATCGAGGGCGTTTTTTTCAAGCTGGGACAAAGTCAAAAACTGGGACCATCCTGGTTAATCCAGGACGTCTGGCCACTTTCTATATGAAGTATGACATACTAATGTAGAATAAAAATGTTTCTTTTAAATGTTGAAAAAATAACTAGGACAAATCGAGGGCATTTTTTCAAGCTGGGACAAAGTCAAAAACTGGGACCATCCTGGCTAATCCAGGATGTCTGGCCACTTTCTATATGAAGTATGACATACTAATGTAGAATAAAAATGTTTCTTTTTTAATTGTGTTTCTTGTGTTTTCTTCTGATGAGTTTTTGTGAACTTTTATTTCCTTTAGTTTCTTCATAAAGTTAAAAAAAAAAAAGATGCATCTATTAATATTTATCCTAAAATCATTTTAGAAAATTAAAAATAAAAAACAATATACCAGGAAGAGTAAAGATTGGAAATGAAAAGTGCAATCTTCTAATTTTGATAAGATTTTCATACAGAATTGAGGAATAAAAAACAATATTAAAACAATATATCCAGGAAGATTAAAGATTGGAAATGAAAAGTGCAATCTTCTAATTTTGATAAGATTTTCATACAGAATTGATAATTTATATTTTAATAATTCAAATATATTAAAAACCTACATTAAAATAAAGTAATAATTAATTAAGTTAAATAAATTCAATATATTGTTAAGTTTAAATGTTATATAAAGTTAACATTTTCTTTGAATCTAGAGATAATGGTAAGTTTAATAGTTATAAAATTATTATTTTGCAAATAGACCTGTGCTGTCCTTATATGGACAAGACAGGTGCACACAAAGGTAACAATGGCTTAAAAGTACCATGAAGTTCTAAAAGTTTTAAAATTTTGAAATAACTAATATAAAGTTTATGTTTGCATGAAGGGACTCAATGCTTGGTGAAATGCCACTTGGAAATGTTAAAATTATTTAATACTGCAAAATTCTAATTTTATAAACAAAAATATTCTGATATTCCAATTATTATTACTTCTTTTAAACTTATAGCTTTATAAATCACAGAAATCTTTTTATACTGGTATGTTATTAAATAAAATAATTTATTAATATATTAAGTCAGATTTTAATTATATTCTATATCAGTGGCGGCTCGCCCATAAGTGCTGCAGGGCTATATATTAATAAATTATTTTATTTAATAAGTCAGATTTTAATTATATTCTATATCAGTGGCGGCTCGCCCATAAGTGCTGCAGGGCTTCAAAATTCTAATTTTATAAACAGAAATATTCTGATATTACAATTATTATTACTACTTTTAAACTTATAGCTTTATAAATAACAGAAATCTTTTTATACTGGTATGTTATTAAATAAATAATTTATTAATATATTAAGTCAGATTTTAATTATATTCTATATGAAAGCATCTATGATAATGTAGATTGTATATTAACATTTAAAATAATAAAATAAATGATAAAAAATATCAAATAAAAAATTACAATCTCTTCATTAGCCTAACTTTACTTTTAATGTAAGTAGAGGATATACTCAATGATTTAACATTAAAAAAATGTAAGAAGAGAATAGTAAAAGCATAAGGAAAAAGAAAAAGGATCTTGCTAAAAGTGTGACAGACTACTAATGGAAAAAAGATATTATCAATATTATAATGGAGAAAATATCCATGTAGTCCCATCCATATCCATGTAGTCTCTACTTTGTTGGGGGCAAATAGTATATAGATCTCATTTTTCAAAAAAGTAATAAAATTTTCAGATATCAATAACATTTCTGGTAAAAAGTTATTTTTGCTATTTATTTTCCTATAAAATAATTTTTTTTTAATTGATTTAGAACAAAATAATGTATGATGAGGAAATCTCATAACATTTTCTTACTGTGTATATTGCATATCTTACTGGTTGGAAAATCTCAAGCAGGATTATACTTCATATTATTGGCAATTTGATCATAGACCAAAATATTTTTGTTTAAAATAATTTAAATAGTAATATAAGATTGTCACTGATGAAGCAAAATCTTGCAACTGATTAATAAAGAATTTGTTTTAGAACAGAAAAAAAAAAAACAGTATTTATTTTGCATATTTTATGGATACATTTCAAGTACAATACAAAATTTTTTTTATAAGTTCAATTTTCATGCCAAGTTTTAAATTAATACTTATCGTCAAATTTATTATTTTATATACAGTATATACCAATTACAGCAATTTAGTCACCTCAAATGACTTATGAATAACACAGATAATATAACATTAAAAGAAACAGATGAATTCTACTCTCAATGCACAGGAGACTTTATATTTCAATAACAAATAAATACAAGTAGTTCCTGCCTTTATGAGCTAATCCATTCTTGAAGAGAACTCATTAAGTAAGAACTTGTTAATCAAGAATCAATTTCCTATAGACATAATGTTAAAAACCAGAATTCTATTCTCAGAAATGCAATCTGACACTATAAAATTAAATAAAGGTCAACAAAATCAATAGTATATGATTAAATGATGATTTATTAATCTAAATAAAAGAAAATATAGTCTTTAAAATAAAAAAATTATAATAGCAAATTAATTATTTATGCTATATTAATGTTAAAGAATTCTTATTTTTCATTATTATTAATAGATAAGTAAATGAACTTAAATACAGATGAACTATTATCTTAGGCACAATTCTGGACTAGAAGTAATTTACATAATATGCTGATAAAACAAAAAGACATACTATCTCTGCTTCTCAACAACCATTTTTATTTTCCAATTTTGAAGTAGATACAACAGAGTTTTTGCCACAAAATCAATTGTGTCGTATTGCAGTGTTTTCCAAACTGAGGTGCACCCCACTAGGGAGTGCAAGTCAATGGAAAGGAGGGTATGTAAGAATTAATAAAGCATCATTTTTGAGACAAACAAGCAAAAAATGAATTCAAATTGGTGTTGAAAAAATAAATCAGTAAAAGGGTTATAAATACAGTACATATATTCAGAAACTTTCTGTTGTAGCTGTTTTAAAGACAATCTTGTTTAGTTATTGAAAAAGAATTGAAAATAGCTATATCTTCAATCATACCCCAATTTAAAAGAATTTGTGCTGAAAAACAAGCCCACCCATTGCATTAAATATTATGTGGTATTAAATATGTATTATATTTTTTGTTTTTTTGTAAGATTTGTTTAATTGTATTAAAAATTATTACACCATAATAAAAATATATTTTTTGCATATAGGAACTTTATTTATACAAAATATGGTATATTGTTTTGTAATATTAAATTGTAAGTAGAAAGTATTTATAAAATTAGACTTTTATTAAAATGAAGGGCATGCCAATTTTTATGAAAAAAAGTGAACTAACTATAAACTACCTAGTTCTTTGCAGACACAAAGTTTGAAAACCATTGCTGTATTGTATAACTATGTATGTGGTTTTAAATGCCTTTTTATGAATATTTAGAATTTATTTATTGCAATTAATGTTTGTATTTTTGATTTTCTTTATATTTCACATTTGAAAAACAACTTGCAAATCTGGGAACTTGTAAATGGAAAACTATCTGTTCTTATATACAATCTATACTATTGTAAAATAATTTTTTATTGTTCAATATTTTGTAAAATTTCTTTATAAATTGCTTGAATATGTTTTAAAATTCCATCAAAATGTTTTGATGGAATTTTAAAATATATTTAAGCAATATTATATCAAATATATTTCTAAAAATGTATAAAAGTGCAAAAATTATCAAATCTAACCTATTATATTCTCATAACTTCACTTATATAAATCCATCTTGACGACGTTGTTTGACGCCTGCATTGCAACTTCCTATCAACACTGAACGACCTTGTAACAAAAACAAATTACACACACATCACAAAACAACAACAACAACTAATAATAGCTTCTTTTACCTACCTGTTACGAATAAAACAAAAATTACGTGTGATGTCCACTTCATTTTATATCATTTTCCATTAATACGTAACTGACAGTTAACATTCTAGCCTCAATCAATATAGCGACATCTGGGATGAAAAAATTGATAAATTAAAAAATTTTTTGTTTACAAATAAAATTTAAATTACATTTAATGATAATATATTTTAATAAAAAATAAAAGCTTTCTAAATAGAAATAGCTACTTGTATATTTGTTCATAATTTTGATATAAAAAATTTTAATTGTTGTTATATTACCTTCCGGATAGAATGATGGTGGAAGACGAATCCGTGGAAAAGCAGTCGTTTTCAATTTGAAAAAAATGGATTTCATACTTCAGATTTTTTTAGCGAATTTAAATTTTGTCAAGAACTATTTTCAGTTTCCGGGGCAAAAGAAAAACAATGTTCTCCTTAGTAACAAAAATTTATTTCTTTTATAACTTGTACATTTTTCATATTCTTTACATTTAACAAGAGCTTACTATGGCTCATTCTTCATTTTCTATCTGATATTTTTACAATTATGGCAACTCATGATAGATCTATGATAGCTCCATTACTTAATTAATAAACAATGATTGACAAGAGGAGTAAAACAGAATAATAAGTTTAGAAAATTTTGTTTCATTTTCATCCAGTAGCAATGCCTTATGTGGTAAATCAAATAATAACTGAATAAAACGAATGAAAATGCGCTTCGTGACGCATTTTTTTTATAGGATACTAATAGTTTGATCAGGTATCCTACATAAAATTATAGAAATTGGATTTTAATGCGCTCTTTCATTAATTTATTAAAATCCAATCACAATATACATTGCATAGATATATAATGGAAAGACAGACAGCACACAAACATTGAATAATATATAAACTATATATATATAATGCAATATATTCTGTATATATAATACGTATATACCGTACATTTATTTAATATTTTCACTAGTGAAACTCAGCAAAAAAGCAAACTTTCAGATAATGTAGGCAGGCATATACATACTATGCACCAAACGCAAAACAAAATTCTTTTTTTATTTTGCCCTTGATATAAAAATTTCCATTCCCAATTTGAAATTTTTAAGAGAGAAAAAATTGCTATCTATCTGGGACAGAAGTGGAAGCAGTTAGATTGTGTGAAATTTCAAGGGTACAAACGCAATTTATTAATATTTTAAAAATCGCATTCAATTTCACATTTCAATAGCCGATTTTGCATTTATATCGTAGTGAAATATAGATTTTGTGTTTTGAATTCATTTCGCATTTTGTCGCATATGAAAACTAGAAAAGTTCAATTCACTAAGTGATTTTTCTTTCTGTTTAAAAGTTTATTTACCTATTTCTTTACACAATAATGTTTAATATATTTCTAATTTATATACTTGCAAGTTTATCTGTTTTTTATTTATACCTATACAAGGTACAAATGACATGACAAAGTGATTTTCTTGCCAAATAAAAATATAGTTAAATATTTTTTGGTAAAAATTAAACTAATAATTTTGTTTTTATAAAACTACATTTATCTGTTAAATTATGTAAAATTATATAAGATGCAATTCGCAAATAATGTTCTTACCAAATAATATAAATTATTTTTTTTCCAAATTATTTTAGTTGTTTTTGTACCCTTCTTGTATGTTTATTGTTTTTTATACATTTGTTTGTAATTCCTGCTTTTTGTTCAATAAACTTTTGATTAATGTATTTCATTTTTACTCACCGATACGTTTTTATAAAGTGACTTTTTATTGGGAGAGGAATATAGCCTGTTGAACATAGGGGCGCAAACTAAAATTTTATACACAGGCGCCGGACACTACATGCGTGCCCCCGAATCTATCTAAGTTATCGGGAACCATTTTATCACAAAAGGATGAAAAGAGTGAACTTCCCTTAGCTTATGCGAGCCGACAGTTAAGAGTACCCGAAATCAGTAATAGCACTATCGAAAGAGAGGTCTCGCAGTAGTTTGGGCTATCAAATATTTTCGGCCTTATTTGTACGGCTGCCCATTTGAAATTCACATAGACAGCAGATCATTATGTTGACTATTAAATGTTAGAGATCTAACTTCGCGATTGGTGAGTTGAAATTTAGAATTATGAGATAATAACTTTAAAGTGATTCATAAACCGGGAAAACTTCACACCAATACAAACGATTTAGCCGAATTCCGATCGGTTCAATTGAAGCGTACATTATTGAACAAATATATATTTGTTCAATAATTATTGAATAAATATATTTGTTCAATAATTTATATTATTGAACAAATAGGAGAACAGCAAAAATTAGATCCGAAATGTAAGGACATTATGCAGAAATTGTCTCAGTCCGTCGGCCGGATTGGCCGCATGGAAACGCTTCTGCTTTCCACTCTGGATGATCCGGGTTCGAATCCCGCGTCCCACCACTTGAAAATATTTATCATAGAGTCCAGACCCGGTCCGTCGATTCCCGTCCTCCACAATCCGGCTGACCCCTCCGCAGAGGTGAACCGCCTGTGAAAGGGCTTGTTTCGCCCCGCCAAATAGTATTCTACATGAATGGAGTGTGGCGTCATCTGTTGGCAAAAATTTGTCTCAGCCAGACATTTCCAATCAAAATAATGGATATTCTGACTATTTTCTGGATGGTAGTGGCATATTTTATAAGCGGAAACAATGTCAGATTGATTGCGGCCGGATGTCCGAGTGGTAACGCGTTGGCGTGCCACGTTGGAGGACCCGGTCTGGTCCCGGTTATTTTTCGGGGTACTGGGTCCGGCCCGATGATCCCCGTCCTTCACCATCTGGCCCCCTCCACGGGTGTGGGTGCAGCCCGTGATTGGAACTGGCCCCGCCCCTTTAGTAATCTCCCTGATTGGAAAGGGGCGTAAAATATATAACAACAATCTGAAGAGAAGTTTGGCACCAATTGGTGGTGCCTAGGTCATTAGTAGGGTACATTTTAAATATCTTGCATGACGCTCTTACATCGTATACGTCATCGCCAAAAATTTCGAAAGAAGATAAACACACAATTCTTTTAGCCAGATATGCATAGGGACATGACGAATATTACAAAGCTATAATCATTGTGCGCTACGTCGACATCTGTCACCATTACAAACTTTTCCGAAGTTAACTCAAATCTTCAAGCGCACGCCTCTCGATATCGTGGGGTCTCTGCCCACTACTAGATTAGGTAATCGTTATATTGTCTTTTTGAATCACTTCAGTCGAAATGCAGAATGCACACTGTAATCAAAGATTTTCGCTCCTTTCCAATCAGTGAGATTACTAAGGAGCGAGGCCAGTTCCAACCACGAACTGCACCCATACCCGTGGAAGAGGGCCGGATGGTGAATGACAGAGATTGCCAGGCCGGGACGGGCCGGCAACCTGAAAAACTTTTTAGAAGATACCAGAACCAAGTCCTCCTGTGTGATACGCTGACAGCATTACCACTCGGCCATCCGGCAGCCCGAAGATTAGGTTAGGTTAGCTTTAAGCCGCCATATCCTCATGGAATATTCTGTATCTGGCGGCGGCCACTTAGAGTCCATCACAGGCTGGCCAACATACATGATGGAGTCAACCGGATGATTGAAAAATGAGGACCAATGAGCAGGGTCCGGACCCCTCCTGAAAATCTGGAAGTGTGAGACCCGGATTCTCCAAGGTGGTAAGCTAAAACTTTACCATGCGGCCATCCAGCCGACGCTACCGTCCGAATGGAATTCGAATCTCAAAATGAAGAGTTGGACCATGTTACATTACCTGATTCCGATTCTGAAGGAATTCCTAGCCGGAGATTGATCCATGGGACGAATTGATTATCTTCCATGGGACCCGAACCTAGTTCTTCGTGCGAGCCTAGCGAGACAGCCTTTATTTCAGCTCAGCCACACTTCGCATAACGAAATAATACATAATTACATTTGTATTTTAATTAGAAAAATTTTGACAGATACAAAAAAAAGAAAAGAAAAACACATCGGGAATAGTTAGACGTAGAACGTAAATAAAAAGATAAATTTCAATATAGAGGAAAGAAAATCAACCTGATATAATTTTAGAAATAACTTTTTTATGATACACACAACCTAAACACAAAGTTTTTTAGGCTTTTTTCCCTCAAGTTTTGCTTTCTTTAATTATTACACTTTTTTATCGCAATAGTTGTTCTTAACCTTTTGATGACTCTAGACCTCAAAGGATTGTCCAATGGTCCCATACAGTGCCGCAGAGAGGAGGTGACATCCCTGACTTTTGTCATGGAACCGGCATCGAAAAGAGCCCGACCGTCGGGCCTGAACTGTCACATAACTTGTCCGATAATTCGCAGGTTCCTGAAGAGCACCTAAAGTAGTCGTACCAAAATAAACTTTTTTTATATAAAACATGTAATTAATGAATTTTGAATTTATTGTTTACCTTTTTTAAATAAATGCTTAATGTTTTATATGGCTTTTTTATTAAACCAAATTGACGCACTTTTTAAGTGGGGCCCGGACTACAGACTTGTCACGAGCTAGAAAATTTCTCTCGGCGGCCTTGGTCCCATAACCCCTTCACTTGGCTGTTTAAATAATTACCACCATTCCTTATCTTAGTTGCCAATGTGCTTTCAAAATATGTCAACAGCTTGAATTTACTGTACTTTAGAGATCGAGTTCCATATACCCAAGGAGTAAGGATACCCCCAGTTAAGAACCCCTGATTTAGGTTTGGTTTGTTGCCGTTTAATAGCGCAAGGGTCCCATGGGCCAAACTGCGCCAGATACAACTCCTGATTTAGACAATACCAAATATCAATATATAATATTCATCTATAAAATTTTAAAACATAACACAAACAACCATGGTTTTAGATATGCGTTTCGGCCAATAACGCCCTTTTCAGTCTCAATTTCATGTTAGCTTATATTCTTTACAAAAATTTATTTTACAACTCATAATAAAATTGCAAATACCACTTCCCATTAATTTTTGAATTAATAAATTAAGAATTTGAATTAATATGTGTAAAGTCAATTTTGTAATATTACTTAAACATTTATCATATCCTTCCTTTGATCTGTAGAAGACATTTCATGCTACAAGCAAATTATTCAAGCACATATAGTTTAACAATATCAATAATAATATACTGTACAACCTATATAAATATTAAATGCAATTTAGAAGGCTTTAATATAAAAATTCTCTATCATTATAATCATGGTAAAATATTTTCCAACAATATAGAAATATTTCTAAAAAATTACTAATATCAATTTTATATTCTTTATTTTTTTATTTTGTAGAAAATACAATATATTTTATTATAAATATAAATATTTTATTTAAAATATTAATAATTAATATTAATAATAAAAATAACATATAGATAAAACTTGTGTATATAAAAAACAAAAATCTGTTATATTAAGCTATTAAATATTATATAATTTAATAGGCAGTCATGAAGTCAGCTGAAATAAATTGTAGCTCTAAAATTCACAATACAGTACAATTTTATATTATAAATAAATAATTTTTAAATTTAAAGTAACAGTCATAATAATTTTAGTATTGATGAGTGAACGAACTATTGTCATAAAACCTGCATGCAACAATTATAATTTCAACTTGAAGTCATTTCATACTATAGTATATATTATCAGCTAAGAATTAACATTTCTAATTTATGGCATAATAATCGATTCATTATTTGATATATTAATAACTTTTATATTTATATTTTAAATATTCAATACAATATGAGTATCCTTAACCATAATGCTTACTTTGGATTTTTCTAGTGTTTGGATTAGTATGATATAGTGGGAGCTGAAGTGAAAAAAAAATCATCATTTAACCTTTCTGAAATTTTTAATGATACATAAACAACACAGCAGAAATAAGCAGTCACAAACATCTCACATGACTACATTTTTGGCATATTATTGATCATGAATAGTATGTCACAGTTGCATACTGTTAGAAAAACAGTTGTACTGTCACATAAGCTCACACACTATTGTGAGCTGTATAATTAGCTCACACACTATTGCATTCATCTTTCACAGTAACAAACAATGAGTGACAGTACTGTGAAAACAAAGTTATGGATTTTAAAATTTCAGATTGAGGATACTCAACCTGTATCAGAAATTACCATAGTTGTTTTTCTTGTAAAAAATCATGTTTTAAAATTATCATATAATAAGTATATTTTAATACTGTATATAGAATATATAGATATGTAAATATGATAATATTAATATTTGAACATAAATATTATATAAAGTTCATAAAATTAACAATTTGTTAATATCCATTTATCAATAATGGATTTTAATCATTTTAAATTTTTTTATAATATATTGTATAATAGCACTATTAATATATAAAAGGATATTCAATATTTTTATAAAATATTAAGAAACTAATAGATATAATTAACAATGATCACAGTTGTTTTTTATTTTCTTAAAGTATTTTTCTGTTTTCAAAAATATATATAATATTCTATAAATTCTGTAAATTTATTTATTTAATTTAGCACAGTATATTTCATTAGAATATGTATATATAATGGATTAATATTTTGTTTTATATGAACTGGCAACCTTCAATTTCTTTATGCTAAATGGCTCCTTTATATATACAGTATATACACAAATAAAATTAAATAGTAGTTTCCCAAATGGAAAAAATGTTATATTTATATATATTACTATAAAAGATTTTATTATTTTACTGTCTATCTGTATTATGAAGATATCTGAAAGTAATGTGATTACTTCGAAAAAACCAAACCAAGGCAGGCTTTTAGGAAGAGGTAGGTTTTATTATATAAAGATATATATACTTAAGGTGACCAACTTTTTTACAATGAAAAGGAGGACACAAACTAATTGAAGAAAAAAAAATATCGTAAATAGAAGAAACATTTTATTCATTGCAACACTATAATATGATAAAAACATAATAAAAACATATATAACATATATAAACAATAATATTGCATAAAAAAAAATATTTGTAGTATTTTATATTGTAATTATGCTGACATGTCTATTAATTATTATTTAAATGAGTACTTTTCCATTGAATGAATATTTTTTTGTCAATGTATCATCTCTTAACAATATATTGGAAATATCTGAACGAGAAATGTTCTTCATATTGAATTTAACGGCAAATGCTGCACCTGAGCTAGAGTATCAACATTCAATCTCTTTTTCACACTTGTCCAAAAATCATTAGCAATTGAAAAAAACTCTTTCAACTGCTTCATTAGTTCTAGAGAAGCACAATCTAAATTAAACAAGAATAAATAAATTTTCACATGGAATATGTTCATTTTTGAAATCGCTGAATATTTCCACTCATCTGTTATCAATTTCAACATGTTCATTTTCCCATTGTATTAATTTTTCAGAATTTAAATATATATTCAGTCTTCTTTCTTCTTCCAAGAGACAATTGTCATCTATTTTAATGTCTAGCATTTCTTTAAATAAAAACTCAACACAACGAAAAGGAGGACATGTAGGAGGACACTTTTCGAGGGAGGACAGAACTTAAAAAAAGAGGACGGTTGGTCACCTTAATATACTGTACCCACCTGATCACAACACCCCATGAGTTATAAGATGTCTGCATTTAATACATTTTTTAAAAGAATGTCTACACATTATTCTAAACAGAAGGGCAGAGTGATGGAGGAGCAATGGAGAAATACCATAAGATAATCAATCAAAGTCTCATACATGGTTATGACTAAGATTCTCAATGATGTATATCAAGAAGCAAGAGATACTTTTTATGCTCATAATATTAATATGACTGTAATGCCCACAAATGATGATCAACAACCTGAGAGAAGTCTTTACACTATTTCATGTATTTAAAAATTAAATATTTATGTATATGTAGATTAAAAATATTTAATAGAGAAAAATCTATACTTCTCAATTTTAGAAAAACGAAACCGTCCGTAACATTGGTTTTTCCGCCATCAATGTGGCGGATGCGAACGTAAATTCGACGATATAGCAAATTGACCTTACTTTGATGGCCAAATGTATCCCATTTTATGTTAATAAGTGTGATGACCACATCCTAATAATTAATAAAAAAAAGAATATAATACCCCAATATGGAGTATTAGACCACGTGACCCTTCCACTTCAGTGGCTTCGTTTCTGCTGACCACTGGCCATTAGCACAGTCAATCCAGTCTGTATAAATAAAAACGAATATTGTGAATGGTCTATAGCAAAGGACAATATAACTAATAATACAATATAATTATAATTTATTCTACATTATCGAGAAATTATGATTCTATCTGAATCATAAAAAACCTGTTTGAGAACTGTATTTAAAATTATTTTCTTTTGGTCAACAGAAATTCTATTTGGTCGCTTGAGAAATTCTATTGATTACAAATAGTGGGTCGAAAAATCTCTGCCCATAGAATTCTACTTCTGTGTAAGGATCACTTAGCTATAGAAAACAAGGATTGACGGACCGAGCTCGAATCCCGTATAAATTTTCCAAAATATGGACCCAGATTTGATTCTGATCCTCTGGGTAGAAAACCGAAGAGTATTCAAACAACCAACCGGCCAACTCTATTTAGTTTTATGTCGCTTTCCATCGTATTAAGAGGCAGAGCTATGGCCGCGTAGAAACGCTCCGGCTTTCCAATCTGGAACACACGGTGAAGCAGTGGTTCGATTCTCGAGTCCACCGCTTGGAATTATTTATCATAAAGGTCTTGGCCCGGCCTGTCGATCCCCATCCTCCACAGTTTGGCTGATCCCTCCGTAGGGATGGGCAGCTTAAGGAAGGGCTTATTTTGCCTCGCCACTTAGCACTCTACTTGAATAAAAAATAGTGACATCTGCAACGGCGTAGCGAGCATAACTGGCGCCCGGGGTACGATACTTTTTTGGCGCCCCCGAAAAACATATATAATATATAGAATATACTCGTAATAAGAATTTGGCGCCCCTTTGCGAGTGGAGCCCGGGGCATGATAGACCCCCTTGCCCCCTCTCGCTACTCCACTGGACATCTGTCAACAAAAAACAACTAACAGAAGTCGCTTATATCCTTGGTTGAAACTGACCGTCAGATGAAGATTAGGATTCAAATATAAAAATATTTTTCACAATATAACAGATTTTTTTACCATTCCATAGAATATTTAACTCTATGATCTTATTGACAGTAGAGACGGGATATATGATGACAATCGTCTTTAAAAATATGATTCCATATTGAATTTAGTAAAACCTACTGATTGATTCAATAATTATGGAAACACACAAATAAAACAATAGCGTACAAAATTAAAAATTATGCTTCCAAATTATTTTTAATGGAACTATCTCCATATAAACAAATGTTTCAGTCAGTATTTATTGTAAAATTATTTGGAAAAAAATTTGATTTTTATTTCAAATACAGTACAGTAATCTGTTTATTTGAATGTTCATTTAGCTGAAAGTAAATTATTTAACAGAAAAATCATCTTGAAAGTTATTTCAAATAAATTTATTTACGTCATATTATTTTAAAATAACATTTTTTATTTGCGAATCTGAATTACTTAAAAATTTTGTTTTTTATTCTTTTAAATAAAACAGTTTCATTAATATATTTATTAATGAAATATAATGCAAAAATAAAAAAAAATCAATTAACATTGAGCTATTTATTCCAAGATATTATACAGTTACTCCTACGTAACACGGTTTCGCTCTAACACGATTTGAAAATTGTGGAAACCCTCATATAACACGGTACTCCTATAACACGATTGTTACTTAACATCTTTAGAAAAGTACGTTTACTCTCCTACAACATAAAACATTTTCATTAATTTTTGTAAATCCATACTATGGATACGCAATGCACACACAAAACGCCATCATTGGGAAATATTTTGCTAAAATTAATTATAAATTCAATTTCGCTAGTTGGCCGTGAGAGGGACGATACGCAGTCTATTTTCGATTTCGATTTGAAATCGAGTTAATTATCGCAATCGAGTATTTTGTGTTCCAAACATTCAGTTCTCGGATAAAAATAAGATTTTTATTCTTCAGTAGAGAATGAGAAATGGAAAAAAAAATTTTTTTTTCATTCATAAATTATTTTTGGGTATTTCTAAAGGAACAATTATTTTGTGGTATAATTGTCACCTTACCGAAGGATGACGAAAGTGGTACAGATCGAAAGGGGGCCGAAACATGGAAAAAATCCCTAATGGACCAGGGGTCAAAGGTCAAACGTTTACGAAATACAGAGGCATCTAGGCGGCATAGGAGCACGCGAACGGGACGCGTCGCGTCGCAGACCACAGCGAGGCGAGGCACAACGTCAAACCGCATGCACCATTTGCAACAATCGGAACTTTGCGGGTCTATATCTCGTAAACGTTTCATCTTTGACTCTTGATTCACTAGGGATTTTTTCCGTGTTTCGGCCTCCCTTTCGATCTATACCACTTTCGCCGTGCTTCGGTAAGGCGATAATTGTACCTGAATATAATTCATTAAGGTAAGGAATAAGGAAGATATAATTATTAAATGAACGTTATATAGACTGTATACTTTTTCTTTCTTTTGTTTTACATATGTTGTTTTCTTTTTAAGGGTCTTACGTATATATTTTTTCTTCCTTTATGTTTCGTGTCATTAATATTCTTAATAAAAATTAAGTTTCATATGTGGAAATTAAGAAAGTTATTTGTTATTTAATTGGTTTTGGAACGTTACTCCTTTTTTTGTATTGGCTCCCGGTCTCACATAACACGGTTTCACCACACACGATGTTTTTTAGGAACTTATTTACCGTGTAATACAAGGAATAACTATACAATATAGATATTATCGGAATAAAACAAATCCAAATACTGTATTATAGTCTTTTAAAAATTTAAATTCACATAACACGGTTTCACCCCCACGATGTTTTTTAGGAACTTATCTACCGTGTAATACAAGGAATACCTATACAATACAGATATTATCGGAATAAAACAAATCCAAATACTGTATTATAGTCTTTTAAAAATTTAAACGAGATAAAATTCGTATAATTTATAGATTAAACTTTATTTGCACTGCATTTTGATTAATAATTCACTTTGATGCTAATAATTTTTAATGTGTTTAAGAGAAAATGATCTCTGAGAACATAAAAGAAGAAATTTTAATAAAGTAGGCCCTCTTTCATACTTATTTGTTATGGTTTCTTTCTACTTTTAACTATACTGTATATAAAAAAATATCGTAGTTTTGTAGTGAATCATGTTTTCTTTCTTGAAATTTTATAAAATTGCTATATATTAAACTGAATTTGTATAATTTTATGAAATGTCCTTAGATTTATATTTTATTTTGACAAATTTATTATTTACTTTCATTAGTGATTGCGAGACAGATTTAAAGATGTCAACAATTCTATGAATTATATCTTTACTACCGAATACGTTGCCGACAAATGTTAAAATGCTTGCAACATTGGAAGAAAAAAATAGGTTAAGAACTGCATTTGTATATGACAAAATTAACGTTTTGACATAATTTTCCATTTCATTTAAAATCCGTCAGATGGTTTTATTGACAGATTTTGATAAAATACGTTGATTAAACTAGATAGTCTCAGTATAAAGTAAGTAGAAAAGAATGAGGTATATCACATATGAAAACGTTTTAAAATGCTATAAAAGTTAACCGCTGAGTACTTAAATAATTCTATTGTATAAAAAACAATGACAGATGATTATTAATGCTTATAAAATTCAAGGAAATTTCTTTTGAAATTAAAGATATAAGAATACGCTTTTCAAATGTTGTTATTGTACATGTCATTCGCTTATTTAAACTTGCTTTGATTAATTAAATTCTTTAGAGGACATTTTTAAAAACAACTTTTGAGTTATGTTTGAAAAATCAAGCATTGGCCTTGAATGTCGACAAGTTTTTATAAGATTCATTTTCATTCTTTTAAAACATTAATGTAGAGTTTCCTGAAAAAAAAGATAATGCAGGTATCTTTTTTCAGGAAACTCTGCATTATATACAGGTGAAATACCGTATACTCAAAATAATAATAATAATAATAATAATAATGATTAAATACATTGAGAAATGAATTAATGCTATTAGTATTTTGAAATACATTAAAACAACCGTTTTAACAGAAGTAGAAGACCTTCGTAATAGTTCTCTATGAAAAACTTGTAAACTGAATTAAAATTAGCATGGAAAACCTCTTTAAAATGAACTCATTTATTATGTAAAAATATTGGTTCTCGTATATTCTATTGGATACAATTTTTCGTATTTTTATACAATAATAGTTCTCTATGAAAAACTTGTAAACTGAATTAAAATTAACATGGAAAAACCTCTTTAAAATGAACTCATTTATGTAAAAATATTGGTTCTCGTATATTCTATTGGATACAATTTTTCGTATTTTTATACATTTTTTGTTCTATTTTCTTTTATCATCCCTTTTTTCATCCGGCTGGCTCTGTAAAAAACCGGGATGAGAAAAAGGAGATAGGAGGATTAATAATGAATGATATTTCATATTATAAGAGTAGGAGCGGCTCATACATAGGATGCGGAAGTGCATCACCTTCAATTTTTCTCGATACGTAAATATATTTATTAATTTATTTATATTTGCTTATAATATTTAATTTTATCAACAGCAACCCTATACAATTCTCTTATTTTGTATAAAAAATAATAAAAATCTATCTGGCAGTACTTAGGAGTGCGAAGGACGCTAGCAACACTGTTTTTACCACAGTTCCATATTGCTACTCGCGCAGCATATGACATCATAATGGCACGCGTGAATGCGAGTTATAAGCGTAATGCGGGCGCAGTTTCACTGTTGTTTATATTCAGGTTACGCCATCAGTAGCATGCTAGTAGCGCTTATCGTCTTTACTCCGTCTCCTTAAATATTTTTACATTACAGTTAAAGACAAACATTATCGAAATACGTGTACACTGTATTTACAGTGTGTATACATATTTCGAGAGTTGCAGTCCTCACGATTTCAACTCACGAGCCGCCATTGTATTAGAGTAATCAATTCTTTCGATTTTAAAATTAAAAAGATAATAAGCATACAAATAGAGTAAGATGGGGCAAAAAGGATCAGTTTTTAGACTTTTGCCTGTAATTTCATAAATATTCGCACAAAAAATCTATAAATTTTATCAAAGAAAGAAGATGGGGCAAAAAGGGTCAATTTTTAAACTTTTGCCTGTAATTTCATAAATATTCGCACAAAAAATCTATAAATTTTATCAAAGAAAATGTCATTATAAATGAAAACATTGATACTTAAATGATTATTCAAAAATAAGAATAAGATTTTTTAAAAAAAACTTATATACAGTAATAACATCCTAAATGAACTGTCTTGTCCACAAGTGGAGAAAGACAATTATTCGATGGTGCAAAATGGGACAATGTTTATGCAAATGTAACTAACATCTATTTATTAGCTATTTAATAAATAGTTGACTGGAATATAAATTCAAATTTAAAAAAATTAATTTAGATATAAAATTCTAACAACAATAAAAAACAGTAAAATTTATAGCAAGGAATCATCAGTAAATTCTGTAATAAAATATCAAGATTGAAAAAGTATAATGGCTGGGCAAGATGGATCCTGACCAACCTTGTCCTACCATCTTATCCCATTATCCCCTCTCCATAACTACATCCGTAAGTGAAAATGGGATGAAATAGAGCTTGTTGATTTTTATATAAAAGTATCCTACTAGATGAATTCATCGCATAATTTATTACAGTTTTATTCTGATAGCTAACACTTATAAAGGTAAAAAAATTTACCTTTATAAGTTTTATATAAAATGTTTTATATCCTTCTTGTTTTAGGATATCCTTGGATATTAACTTTATCCATAAACAAACAGTTTCAAATTAAAGTGTAAGCATAGTGCTCCATATACAGTAGATTAAATCGCAAAGTTCAAACGTAAATAAAAAATGAGAAAATGGCTGTCTTACACTACGACTTTTTTTTTTCCCATATTACTATATTACGTATATATAGGATAAGTCCGGGAGAGATGGACCCTCTTTTTAAAAATTGCTGTATTTTTGTTATTTATACATATAGTAATACCAATTTTAAAAAAATGCCTATAGGATATTCTGGCGACATATACTAACAGTTAATAATAATATAAATGTAAAAGACACATAAACAAATATGTTAATGATTTTTAAAAATTTATTTTTTTACCTTTATAAGTTTTATATCCTTGTTTTAGATGCTTCCAATTAAAGTATGTTTTAGGCATACTTTAATTGGAAGGATATAAACTTTATCCATAAACAAACAGTTTCAAATAAAAGTGTAAATATAGTGCTCCATATAGATTAAATCGCAAAGTTCAAATGTAAATGAAAAATGAGAAAATGGCTATCTTACCCTACGACTTTTTTTGTCCCATATTACTATATTAAATATAGAGTAAGTCCGGGAGATATGGACCCTCTTTTTAGGAATTGCTGTATTTTTGTTATTTATATATAGCAATACCAATTTAAAAAAATGGCTATAGGATATTCCGGCGACATATGTAAAAGACACAAACAAATATGTTAATGATTTAAAAAAAATATATAGGTGGTTCATCTATCCCGAACTTACTCTATATATATATAGCATTTTCGCAGATTACAGATATACAAAGAACTCCATAATAGAATCTGAAGAAATCTAAAACATAAAGCAATTAACTGCATATATATAAATCAAATTTTTTCATATACTTATCTGATTATACTGATAGTTATAATATAACAGCTTATTTCCAGTCTTCAATATATATAGGTGGTTCATCTATCCCGAACTTACTCTATATATATATATACAGTATAGCATTTTCGAAGATTACAGATATACATAGAACTCCATAATAGAATCTGAAGAAATCTAAAACATAAAGCAATTAATTGCATATATATAAATCAAATTTCTTCATATACTTATCTGATTATACTGATAGTTATAATATAACAGCTTATTTCCAGTCTTCAATGTATTAATCAAGTGCATAATTACGAAAGACGTACTGTATTTGAAATATTGTTTTACACAGAACTATAAAAATATAGTAGTAGATTAAAAGGCCTTACTAGGCGGCCGTCTTCAATTTATTCGCAGTCCATAAGCAAATTTCACTTTAGTTTTATATTGTTTATAAATAAAAATCACTAATTTAAACTTATAACAGGGCTAAGTGTTAAGCTGAAGGGCTAAATATTTCCGACTCCAATTAGATCGGTTAATTAAACTTATTAACTAACTCTTTCAGTTAGATCTGCAGTGATCTATAATAGTGTATGCTAAACACAACAGAGAACAATGGGCTAGGACCATGGCCAGAAGTAAACTTCTTTTGAAAAATTTCTGAGCTGATAATCAATCCTGGAATTTTCAAATGGAAGGTTGACGCTCATTGATATTGCTGTTTTATTTTTTTATTTAATTCGCTAAAAATTTGTTTTTCAATCAGGGCCAGATTATCCACTAGGCACCATAGGTGGCTAGTGGATAATCTGGCCCTGATTGAAAAACAAATTTAGGCAGGTGCCTAGGGATCCTCGAAATAAGGGTCCCAAAAGGGGTTAAAAATCATTGAACTATTTTATAATTTATTTAAAAAATTTTTATACTTAGGAGCTCCAAAAATTCTTAATCCGTTTCTCTTCTTAATATATTTATTATTGCACCTTATTACTGCATCGAAGAGAAGAGTTAAAATATTTGAGATGGAGTCCAGAGTTTCGTCCGCTATATAATATAACATTCATTTAAAGAAACCATCATCAAATCCAGATTCTATACTTTCAGATTTTTTAGAGGAGTCGAGGCCAATCTATGGATTCTATCATTCACTTACTTTTTCAATTCGCCACAGGTATGAATCGGATCATTTAACGTGTATAAAGCCTCTCGTTTTTGACATTTTTAATACGCCAAAGTACAACATAAAAAATTAGGTTATTTTATTAGAAATCTAGTATTAAAAAATATCGAATTAATCGCATTATAATGCGAAGAGTAAAAAAATTCATCAGGGGAACATAAGTTAGCCCTTATATTCAAACTTTTGACACAAAAGCCGATTATAAGATTTGGTTCTCTAGACTAAAGATCTGTCATCCTATAATCACATTAAGCGCTGTGTTGATTTTCGATGTATATTCACTGGACCACACCAGGTTTTACCTATTATGGTATAATACAATTTTAACTTAAAGGTGATAATTAAAAAAAAGCATATTATTACTGCTTTGAATTTCCAAAATATCGTATGATTACAGACACTTTATATAAAAAAGAGCAACATCAAATATCAGTGGTTTATTATATGCTAAAGTTACATAGAGAAAGTACTAATTTATCTTTTTCTTTTATATAATGCATATTATATTTTTTTAATTTTTTGCATAGATAAATCACGCTGTTAATAATAAAAAATATAATAAATTAATAAATCTCAATATTTGAGATTTGGTGATCCTAATATTTATGATCAAATTTACGTTAAATTATATGGTATAATATAATAAATGCAAGAAAAATGCTTTATAATGAAAAACATGAAAAAATTTAATTTTTTTAATTTAAGTAATATCAATGCCTGTAATAGACTAATAAATGTTATATATTATGATGAATGCTATAAAAAATTATCTCAGGATTCCAAAATTCTGTGATTATGAGTCACTTAATTATAGAATTAACATTATCTAACATACATCCAAGATCCCGGTATTCGAAAGTTCAGGATTGAAACCGCTATTCGGCTTATTGATTTCCTTCATTCCCTTTTCAGATGGATTATGAGTCACTTAATTATAGGATTAGGATTATCTAACATACATCCAAGATCCCGGTATTTGAAAGTTCAGGATTGAAACCGCTATTCGGCTTATTGATTTCCTTCATTCCCTTTTCAGATTCAATTAGATCAGTTTGGATTCCATTATGATGGAATCCAAATTAATCCGTTATCTCTCACCATAGTACAGATTAGGCTTCATAAAACTTAGAATAGTCTGATAAAATAATTAAGATCTTAATTATTTATTAAGAATACAGATTAATCTGTCGATCATAAGTAAAGGCATGGAAATTGGAAATAGTAAAACAAATAATTACAATACTGTATATACTAAGACAGTGCTTCTCAAACTTTTCCACTTGGCGACCCCTTTTACCCCAAGAAAATATTTTCGTGACCCTGGGTATAGAAGTAACAATACGAATATTCTTATTTAAACTAAGAATACGAATTAAAACATTTGTTAACATTTCTGCGACACCAAAATTTTGTTACGCGACCCCATAAGGGGTCGCGACCCACACTTTGAGAAGCACTATATGCTGATGATAGAATAGTGTGCATTTAGAGGATAAACATATAACTATAATATTTATTAAAATAAGAATAAAACATTTGTAAATAGAAAACGTAAAATATTTTAAATTATATTTTCTTAGAAGAAATAAATAACCTACTGTATAGGATTCGGTGATACGATCTTTTCATTTGTTTCGAAACACGAATTTGTTCTGACTTGTTTAAAATGCAAAATAGGTCACAAAAAAGAATAACGATTAGCATTTATTAATTTTTGTTGAAAATAGACAATGCATTCAAAGGTGATTTATAAATGTTTATATGTAATGTTTTACTAAATGTAGAAAATTCTATGAAATATTTTTGGGTTATTTTAATTTTAACCTATTTAGATGAAGGTGGCTTGAAATATATAATTATATAAGTTAGGAACGTCCTAGTTTTAAACCATAGAAAAAACATTTAAAGTATAATATTATATAATTTAAAAGATTAAAAATAAAAATAGTTTGATACGAATAGTTGCCTTTTTTTATTTATTCATATTAATAAATAAATCGACTTATTTTATTAAATTTTATTTTATTATTTATATTAAATCTTATACTATACAGAATACATATACACAGTATATACTTCTTCCTTATACTGTATATTTTTATTAGTATTATCCACTTAATTATGAAACTTTTATTTAAAATTGTATAGAACAGTGTTTAAAATTTACAATTTAAGTATCTCAAAATTCCGATTCTTTTATGTCTCTCTTATTTTAACAATAGGCATATAATGAGGCAAAGCCAACTCTCTTATTTTAACAATAGGCATATAATGAGGCAAAGCCAACTCTCTTATTACAATAATCAAAACTGAAAAATTCAACTTGTTGCAATTTTTGTTAAATATTATCTGATATTATATTCGGCAGAAATATTCATTATAATACATAAATGCAAAATTTTAATATTTAAATTAATTAATAAAAGAATTACTTCGGTTTGAAAATAGAAAAGCAAAGAAGCATCATACAGTATTTCTTGTATTTTTCCCCCCCCTTCTCGTACATTTTTGTAGATCGGATTGTTTGATTGATTTTGATGAAGTTTGGAAAATCGGTGTTTTTTTTATATTATTTAAAGAGGCTCTTGAAAATTTTGGTCCAATTTGAGCCGGAAGGAAAAAAAATTAAAGGAGAGGTATTAATACTTCTAAGACTGCATGGCACAAATTCATAATATGTATTTGTTGTGTTACTTAAGGATTTGGAAATTTCAACACTATAAGATCAAAATAATATGAACACTTCTCTAGATCACAATCATTCGATTGATTTCGACCAAATAAAAGATTATTTTCTTATGTTACGTGAGGCATAAGTTTAAAAACAAGGAGCAAATTTAAATTAATTAATGTGTATTAGTTCTAATATTTATAGAAAAACTTTTTCAGAGAAATTTTTTTCGTCCGAAAAAAATATTTACACAAAAATATTTAATATAATATTTAAAAAATAATAAATACAGAAGTAGCAAATTAGGATAATTGCTACAATTTATAAGCTACTACTTGATTGACGGACTAAGAAAATAAATTCATCATCAAAATAGTGTCGACTGGATGGCTGTGTATTAGACTTTCACTCGAAAGATGCAGATAGATTGGGCCGCCCATAGATTATCATTCTATATATTCCTATACTGTCTTTGGCAGGGCTGGTAATTAAAGTCACTCTATGCTCCTATAGAGAAGTATGGACACTCTTCCGTCGATTCTCATTCTATATATTCCTATACTATCTTTGGCAGGGCTGGTAATTAAAGTCACTCTATGCTCCTATAGAGAAGTATGGACACACTTTTCCCTAGACTTTGCCGACAATGGAAGCCTTTCATTGGTTAGCTCCATGTCACGTGGGTTCCAGACGCCATGTTTGAGACATTGTCGAAGAGCTAAGCTTGGAGCTAAACTGAATTTGGCTACATGTGGCGGCAGATAATAATTTACAGTTATCCCTGTATTGTTATCTAAATCATTTCTTAATTCGAAAATGTCTGGTTGTGCAGCTTTTGGTTGTAGTAATAGAAATGGTTCGTTTTTTATATTTCCGAGCGAAAACTTTCCAACATGCCACGACATTGGCCAACATTAATTCAGGGGTTCCCAAAGTTTTTCCTAGGT
>AYEL01087895.1:0-15479 GCA_000484575.1 Olivierus martensii
ACTATTTTTATATTTATATAAAATATCATTTTAAATTGATTTTATAAAATTCATAACAATAAATATCTAAAGTTAACAGAAATTTATATTTTGAAAATTAATTAATTAGAATTATTTTATTTTTTTAAATTCAATGTTTAATTACCAATAATTATCAAGTTATTTTATAATTTGACCATAAATAAATAAATGAAATAAATGCAACAAATGAAATTAAAACAGAAAATCAAAGATCAAATAATTAATGTAAATATGCTGATTTTACAACTTAATAATGAATATTAGAGCAAAAATATGTGACCTTATTTTATCATACAGAAATTTAAAATACATCATTTATTTGATATTTCTTAAAAAATTGCAAACTGAGCTGAAAATAACTGCTTACACTAATTATAATAATCTTATCAAATGTTTTGAAGCATTCGTAAATGTCTATAAATGTTTAAAGTACTAATGTTCAAAAATTACTCTACCTTTAAATGATGAATTCTTTTACTTTATTCTAGCACTTAAGTAGGATATAAATATCTTTATTACAGTTATTGCATAATTACAGAAACGTTTTCGGTCTATCCGACCCTCTTCAGTTGTATTTACACTAAATACAAATATTATAAGCTTAACTGTTAAAAAGTCTACATAATATATGTATTTAGTTTAAATACAGCTGAAGAGGGTCGGATAGACCGAAAACGTATCTGTAATTACGCAATAACTGTAATAAAGGATATTTATATCCTATCTAAGTGCTAGAATAAAGTAAAAGAATTCATGTTTAAAGTATTTTTGAGAATTTTTTGAGCATAAATTTATTCATCATATGGGATTTATATTAAAATTAATTTTAATATAAGTTATTAGAGGGAATTTATATAATATAAATTTATAAAAACTGCCTAAAATAATAATAGCAATAACAATAATTTTTTATTTAAATTTTTTGTCATAAGAATGAATGAAAAGAAATCATTCATTTATAACAAGATTTTATAAACAAATTTTTTAAAAAATTTATCATTATGGATCCAATTCTTTTTATATAGATTAGATACAGCATAAATAAATAAATATATATTAAAATTTACACTAAATACAAATATTATAAGCTTAACTGTTAAAAAGTCTACATAATATATGTATTTAGTTTAAATACAGCTGAAGAGGGTCGGATAGACCGAAAACGTATCTGTAATTACGCAATAACTGTAATAAAGGATATTTATATCCTATCTAAGTGCTAGAATAAAGTAAAAGAATTCATGTTTAAAGTATTTTTGAGAATTTTTTGAGCATAAATTTATTCATCATATGGGATTTATATTAAAATTAATTTTAATATAAGTTATTAGAGGGAATTTATATAATATAAATTTATAAAAACTGCCTAAAATAATAATAGCAATAACAATAATTTTTTATTTAAATTTTTTGTCATAAGAATGAATGAAAAGAAATCATTCATTTATAACAAGATTTTATAAACAAATTTTTTAAAAAATTTATCATTATGGATCCAATTCTTTTTATATAGATTAGATACAGCATAAATAAATAAATATATATTAAAAAAATGTTCAAAATCATTTAAAAATATGAAAGTATTTCAAAAATTTTTGTATTTTTAAATTAAACCAATTTAAAATAACATGATCAGCTTTTAATACACCAATAAAGACAAAATGAATTTATGATTAATTTTTTCAAATATCAGCCTGTTACATTGAACTACTTGTCAATCAATAAAAAAATATTATTTTTGACTTTTCATTTTCAGTAAAGCTTTTTATTTATATATCAAAATGAAATTTAAGTTCTTTTAGATTTTTTTTATTATTGAAAATATTTGATTCATAAAATATTTTCAAATTTTGTAACTGACATTAAGCATTATTGTTATCAAATAATCTGCTCAATAATGTAAATCTATTTTTGATATAAATAGATTTATACAGATATTTTATAAAATCCTTGTGCAGTTTTAAATTTTAATAATTTAGGTTTTAATTGAGATTAAGAATTTAATCTCAGTTAAAACCTAAATTATTATGTAAAATATATCAGAAAGATAATTTATTCCAATTTTTTTTATTTAATTTAGATTTTTTTTATCTGAATTAAAAAAGAATATATAACTCAGAAGTTCCAATAAAAACATTCTCTGTTGAAGCTTCTGAGTTAGCATAGAGAAACTTAACAATCCTAAAATTAATCATCAAAAACTAGAATAAATAATATTTTGATTCATTTTAGATTGTTTTTAGCTCATTTAGAATATATATTATTAAAATTTAAAACTGCACAAGGATTTATAGACAGCCTGTATTGTTTTAATATTTAATGTCTCTTTAATTCTCCATTTACTTAGAAATTACAAATAAATATTGATAAAATAAAAATAATGAAAATAGTCCTCTGCAATCAAAATTTTTTCGTTGCATTTTTAAATTAATAATTCATAAGACAAACAATATTTCTAACCCAAATGTAAAATAAAAAATTTTTTAAGAAAAAAAAAACTAGTTGAAAAAACTGAATGAATTCAGCAGTATTCATAAATGGAAAAAAATTTGCATATATTCATCAGAAAAACTATAAATCATATTCTCATTAGATTAAGTCTCAAATTTTCTCTATATTTTGAGTACACTAAATATATGTGAATTCAGTGATAAATTATTCAAAATTAAACAATGTGTGGATTACTTCTATCTGAATATGAAATGTAGAATTACTGTATTATGAAGTATATCATTAATTTTATGAAATGGTTCATTTCTGATATCAATCTCATTGGTTTCGAATTAATCCTTATATATATATATCCATATAACATATATACATTGGACATATATATCAAATGTAATACAGGTAGGCCTGAATTAGTGTGAGTTCGAATAATGCAATATTCAATTAGTGCGACTTATAAAAATGATACCGAGCCACCAACTATCATTATAAAAGTAACATATATTTAAATAGTACCATCTTTTATTATACATTGTAAATCTCTAATATATACTGTTTATTTGTAATATATTAACTTTAAAATAACATCTGTTGCTATTACATTGCAACTTATAACTATTCCAAGTAGTTTATAAATGATATGCGTGTTTTTATATACAGTAGGTTAATAATATGTTTTTTATAGTTAACATGAAAAAACTTTCTAGGATGGGGGCATTCTAGGCATGCAATATATCATCGGACTCCTCTCAACGGCAGCTATACTATGGTTATGGTCCCTTAAGCATTGGGGACCCTCGAATTTTATCTACCCGAACATAGAAATGTAATACATCAAACAACTCCTCTCCATGAGAGGTTTCACCTGGCAGACCCCCTAATGCTTCGCGGACCGTCACCGGCATGTCGTATATCAAACGACTCGTCTCCACGAGAGATTACTATGGTACTGTATATCACTCCAAAATACAACCCGAAGTTTTTCTTTTTCAGATGACCAAAGAGAAAATAAACACCTGTAGAGTAGCTGGCGATTTGAAAACCACTCCAAAATGAATTGATAAAAAATGTATAAATCGAAAAAATCCGCGTTATATTGAAACCGCATTAAACGGAGCAGTGTTATGCGGGGTCTTACGATATTTCTGCTACATAATTATGTGTTTCAGGAAGAATTCATATACATTCAATACCAAGTTTGACAGATTACTAAGCGATATTAATTATTTTAAAAAGCTTTATTGTTTAAAATTGTATAATTATCATAATGCATAAATTATAAAAATATGATTTACTAATCTACAAGATTCCATCATTCAAAAATAATATCTATTCATATTTGTTTTATGTTAATTGGTTTTCCTCGCAATCTCTTCAGAATATAAAAAGGTAATGATTTTCATTCTATTTAAAGATTATAACAACAGAATTTCATAAATTTTAAGCGGCTGTGGATATTTTATGTAGATGATGGCATGCTTATTGTTTTATGCATATAGCATTTACTTGTCAGTTCTTGACGTTTGAGAGATCAGAAGCAAGCTATAAACTAAAAAGACAAATGGAAGAATTAATTTGATCTTCTGTGTTGTCAATTAAGAATATTCTGTATTAAATTTCATCCAATAACAGTAAACCTTTAAACTTGTAAAAAACTTCAATAATTTAAACTTTCGAACGGGTGTTTATTGTAAATTTGTAACATTTATGGGTCTTAATTTATTAACGTTTATAAATAATAACCACTTTTAGGATTCCCCGTATTAAAAAGGTTGTATAAACTCATATTAATCGCAGAGAACTTTGTATGTTTCGGGTTTACAGCGATAACAATGAACTATTATAGTAGATCAGCTCATCTTGAGGCCAAGTTAGATGGCCTACAAAAGTAGCTACATGATTGGATTTTTGGAATTCTTTAAAAAATTTTATATAATTTAGTATAAAATAATATTCAATAATTATTATAGAAATAAAGATAAAAAATTGTTACAGGAAGTCGCATACTTACTTTTTATCAGGAGATTCCCGATTTTTTTCCATTTATAGAATTTTTCCCAACCGATAAGTTTCAGAAAATGGTTTAATGCTTGTTACATTATCATTTGTCTGCTAATTATCAAAATTATGTGAAAAATTACTAAAAATTCAAAATTTTGTTCAGTAAGAAACAGATTCGCGACTAGCTCTGTTTTTCATTTCATGAAGTTAAGACGTGAAATGATATTTAAATTAAGTGTCCTTGAGCCTAATACACTACTAGTTCAACTTTCGCTTTCGATTTGCTCTTTTGGTTTTGATTTGGCGATTGGTTTGATAATGGTATGAGACGCAATTCATGATAAGTTATTATGTAAAATATGAAAATAAATATTTTTTAAACAGTTAGTATTGTGGTTATTCATTGTGAGGTTGGCTAATGGCCAGAATCTCACAAAGCAAGAACCAATTACCATATTTTACATATAGTTAATACTTTGAATAGTGCGAGAAATTTGTGGGACCCATTATTCGCACTAATTGAGGCCTACCTGTATATGTATCCATATGCATATATTATATTTATCAATAGCAAACTAAAGATTAATAGTTGATATCTGTCAACTATCATATTTATTCAATTAAGTATTGACTAAGTTTTTCTATATATTTGATATTAAAAAAAATAATATTGGAATTATATAATTTTAAGTATATATATATAAAATATGCTTTAATAATGCTTAAAATTTTGAATGCATAGAACTTATAAATTAACGAAAAATATTTTTTCTTACCAATATGTTTAATTGGAAATTTCCAATAATGCATCATTCTAATATCATCATCCCATAAAGTTTTGGCACAAGAAAATGTATGCAAGTTGTTAATTAATAAAGAATATTTTTTTGTGACTGATTCCACAAATATGCTTACTAAGATAGTTGGCAATAATTTGTTCATATAATTCAGAAGTATACTAGTTATTCTTGGAACTGATTGTGTTTGTTTTAGTACTTTTGATTGTGTGATTAATTTTAATAGACGATGTTTTGTATCAACAGTTGCAAGTGGAAGAACAAGTGGAGAGAATTCACAAGTCTTGAATATGTCAAAATCTGATTCATGCATCATCATGCTAAATAAATAATCAGGAATGCAACCTTCCATAACACTATAATATCGCCTTAAAGCACCTACAATACCAAACAGTAAAATATCATTAGGTCTTACAAGAGTTCTCTCTGCAATTTTATTAATAAAATCTAAGTTCAGATTTTCTGTCCAAGAGAGAGATTTTTTGCCAGATATTCGCTGTTTGTGATATCGAATTTTAGAATTCATGATTTCCTTCAAAAGATAAATTGGCACTTCTATAAAATAATGAATTAATTCTAACAGAGTCAGAAAAACTGAAGTGATCTGTGAACTGAAGATAATAGATGAAGTAGATTTTATTTCTGGAGTTGGTGAATTGCTTAGATTTTGAAATAATAATTGTTTTACAAACTCATTGAAATGACTAGTTAATAAGAAATGGTGGCGTATTATCAAAGCATATGTTGCAGTGTCAGAGAAAGGTACAACTATAATTTGCCAAGGAGGGCTTCTCAATGGCAGTCCATACAAATATAACTCACTAAGATAATTTTGTAATAGTTCTTCATTGAGAAGTTTTCCCTTCCACTTTTCTACTGATAGAAAAATCTGATCATCAGTTTTGAATTCATATTCCAAATTCTTCCAAACATAACAACCAAATTTAGTAGTTATTGCCTTTTTTAATGAAGAGAAACACTCTGATCCTTTGATCACATCTGCAATATTGCTTTTTATTTTCTTTATATTAGGAGTACCATCCACAATTGCTAGAATTGTAGCAATTGCATTATCATTTTTTAAATCGAAAACACTACTACAAGGCATGTTCCATATGATTTTTAATTCTTCTTTTGGATAGAATTTATCGCATATCATCTGAATTGTATATTTATAAATAGCTGAAAGCAATAGAGATGCAGCAAGAATTGGAATAATAATAGAAATTAATAGAAAAGAAATGACTATCTTTAGCATATATGCAATTCCTGATGATTTAGCTAGTTTAGTGAATGTTGCAACGGCTTGAACTGAACTGGAAGTGATCCAAGAAAGGAATGACCCTTGGCGACGGATTTTACTGACGCTTCGATATATGATTTTCATTTTATCTGTACAAAAAAAAAATATGAACATAAATAACCAAAACCAAAATTAATGATATATAAAAACATGCCAACTTCCTCAACTAATTCGTTTATACAAGGGGAAAAGAGTCAACCGATTTTTGGAACAAATAGTTAAAAATGTCATTCTAGTTCTTTAACCTCCGAAAATATACATTTCGAAGAGGAGAATCCATAAAATGAATCCTCCTCCCGATATTAGGATATTTAACTTTCATAATCAGAGCATAAAAATACAAAAGTTACTCTGAAACGTCGAAAATATTTTCACGCGAATTAAATGTAACCTTTCAGAATTATTTGTCATTTTTTTTTTCTATTATTCACGGTTGGACGATCGAATAAAAGAGTAACGTTTATGATTAATATGATTTCGATTCGCGTCCGAAGATGGCATTCTTTACTACTTACTTTATTAATGATCTGGTAGTCATCTGTTTCTATCGATGCAACAGAATGTCCATCAACCAGGAGCCATTCACTCCGAAAGATTGCTGAATGCGTTTTAACCTTTGAAATCAACGAAAGTATAAAGTACATCGGCCTTTTCAGCTTATCTGCAGATTTGCGCCTTATCAGAAGACGGAGTTTTTAGTTTAGAACTAAATGTTAAATATTTGTAGTTAAAAAAGACCTTGCGAATCGTTGTAATCTGATACGATTGATAGCAAGTTAATTGGCATTAAAAAGATAATTCAGTATGAAGCACTAAATTATTTTTAAATAAATAAAATACGTTGCTTTATTGCAATTTTTCATCACTTTAATCCACAGATATGAGAAATCTTATAATAAATTTTCTTAGAATTTGAATGCTTGTATCTGATAACAAACTTTGGATGCTGATACTTAAAATAATTACTTTTGTTTCAGTAATCGGGAATTTAGTATGTCAAAGGTAATATTTAAATTGCTATCTGAGACTTCATTCAATTTTTAGGCATGTCGAGTAATAAATCTCTCCTGGTATTAAAATTGGAATATCTAAATCGATAAATTTATGAATACTATGATCATTATGTCTATTTTAATGCAAGGAAAACTTCTCTTCATGATGATTTAGTTGTTTTTTTATTTGCAAATTTTAATTTTCATTAAATTGTAATAATCGGATGCCTAAATTTAGATTTTTTGCTGCAATAACACGTACAAGTTATTTACACCAAAGTTTATGTGAACTTTGTCTAAACTAATTCCTTTATCGTAATATTTTAAACTTTTAGGATAGATAAATTATACGTTTAAACTTGATCTGTTCGGATTTTGGACAAAGTTTTAGGAGACTTTCCATTGTAATGAATAATATGATATTTACGCATTAAAAACGACAATTCTCTTGCCATGTGTGATTCGGCGACATAAAAAAACTAACAATTTTGATTCTTATGTAACAATGGACACATGGTAAAGAAGTTGTTTACCATCTTCCGGATTCAATTCCGAGTCCCCACATATATTTTACATGAATCCCGTCCTTCAACCTTCCGGTTTATCCCATCACGAGTGTTGGGCAACATATGATAAAGTGAAGTGGCGCAGCAAAACAATTCCATAGTGAGATTCGGCAGCTTAATTAAAACTTGCCTTATGAAGCACACGAATGAATTTCATATGATCTATAGTGTGTTAAAGAATTAAATAATAATATAATAAATTTCAAGCAAGCATTTTAGAAATTCGAAAACATGTTTATCACATGCGTTGTACAAGTTTAAGACCAATAAAATCTAGAAACTTGAAAATAATATAATAAATTTCAAGCAAGCATTTTAGAAATTCGTAAACATGTTTATCACATGCGTTGTACAAGTTTAAGACCAATAAAATCTAGAAACTTGAAATGGATTCTGCTGATTGTAGAACTAATTTCCAGCATTATTTGTATCAACATCTTATGTTTGATAGCTGCTACTTTTGGAGCCCACATAGGTTGGCCAATACTAATGATGGAATCAACTGGAAAGTTGAAGAATAGAGATAAACGGTCCGGGCCATGACATCTGAAAAACTGGATTCTTCTGAAAATCTCTGGAATATGAGACTCAAAATTGAATACCGATCCTTCAAATAATAAATGATTGGATTACTACGCGACCATCCAGCCGACCCATTCAGTCCGGCGAATCCAGTTAATTTCCGAATCTCATATTCCAGAGATTTTTTCAGGAGGAGTCCGGGTCCGCTCATTATATCCTATCCTCCACAGACTACTGACTCCATTGGATATGGACTGCCCTTGGTAGACACTAGAATTACCCGTTGCTCTTTTCTTGTTTGGCTTTACACTGCTTTCAACCTTACAGATTCTAAGCAGTGGGGCAATCCAGTGCTCACTACGAGTCGCTTACAGGCTGGCGAATACCCATGATGGAATCAATTGGATGGTTGAAGGATGGGATTCAACGGGCCGAGCCCTCCTGAAAAACTAGATGTGTGAGACTCGGATCTGAACCCGGATCCTCTAGGGTGGCTGATGGAATCAGCCATCAGCGAGTCTAGGGTGGTTGATGGCTGCGTGGTAAAGCTGTGGCTTACCACCCTGTAGGATCCGGGTTCAAATCCGAGTCTCACACCTCCAGTTTTTCAGGAGAGGTCTGGGCCCGGCCCGTTGAATCCCATCCTTCAACCATCCCGTTGATCCAATCATGGGTATTGGCCAGCCTGTGATGGGTTCTATAAGTAGCCGCCGCCATATAAAAAATATCCCATGAGGATATGGCGGCTTAACCAAACAGACCTAACCTAACCGTCAGCTGGAAGTGAGGTTCAACAAGCAGTACCTTTCCTCCTGAAAAAATTTAGAGGAATGGATCTAGGAATCGAACCTGATCCTTTCAGAATGAAAGCACGACAGCTTTCACTGCGACTATTCGGTTGACGACTTGCTGGGTCCAAAGCTGCGTTCAGCTACAGAGGAAGAAGATTCTTCCATAGGAATGGACAACCTGTGGTAGAGCCTGTAATAGCCATCTACTTAATAATCTACAAAATTGGAAAGTGGTGTCATCTGCTGACAAAAAATGAAAATAATGGAAAATTATAAAAGAAGAATCCGAAAATGTGGCTAATCTGAAATGAACCAACCATGAAGACTAACAGTATCTTTTTATATGATGATTCTTTATCGAATCCGCTATTATATTTTATACGGATCGGAACCAGATCATCTTCAGCATATCGGTTAATCTATCATGTTGTCAACCTAAGATAAACTCCTAGCGGGACCCACTTCATATCTCTTGGATATATTTGTCGGTATCATCTTCAGCATATCGGTTAATCATGTTAGCCAACCTAAGATAAACTCCTAGCGGGACCCACTTCATATCTCTTGGATATATTTGTCGGTAGGGATTGGTTGGATTATAAAGGACCGAGATTAAAGGGTTAAAACCCGGAGTACATGAAAGAAATTTCCAAGAGGTCGGATCTGAGAATCGAACTTGATTCTTCTAGAGCAGCGCTTCCTAAACTATGGGTCGCGAAGCGAAATGCTGGGGTCGCCAAAATTAAATTCAAACACTTGAATTTAACAAACGCCCAATATTTACGTATGACAACATCCTCTAGAGCAGCGCTTCCCAAACTATGGGTCGCGACCCCAAATGGAGTCGCGAAGCGAAATGCTGGGGTCACCAAAATTAAATTCAAACACTTGAATTTAACAAACGCCCAATATTTACGTATGACAACATATGAATTTTCAGTGTAGTTGGTTGATTGTGTTCATTATGACAACATATGAATTTTCAGTGTAGTTGGCTGATTGTGTTCATCTGAAGTAAATGATTTATATACTTATATGTTTTATTCCATATTTAATACTTTGCCCAATATTTAACGTATGACAACACATGAATTTTCAGTGTAGTTGGTTGATTGTGTTCATCTTAATAAGTGTGTTATAAATTTTCAGTGTAGTTGGTTGATTGTGTTCATCTTAATAAGTGTGTAAATATACTTGTACGTTTTATTTCATATTTAATACCTGGGGTCGCGAAAGTAATTGGCTGATTGTGTTCATCTTAATAAGTGTATAAATGATGTAGTGATTGGTTGATTGTGTTCATCTTAATAAGTGTGTAAATGACTTATATACTGTATGTTTTATTTCATATTTAATACGTAGAGTCGCGAAAAATCTTGTAATGAAAAATGGGGTCATGAATGAAAAAAGTTTGAGAAATGTTGGTATAGACAATAAATCGGCGAGTGCGTATTTCGTTCGCCATGAAAACTCTAGAGGGAACACCGAAGTATTTCCACGCGGCCAATTCAGCCAACTGTTTGGGCATTAAATTATCCCATCGCTTAGTTATCTACGATTGCAAAAACGGTGTAAAACAGCAATGAAATACATCGTCATACCCGTGTAGAGTCGACCAACAACTGAAAGATGAAGAATCAGCAAGCCGGATCTGGATCTTAAAAAAATCTGATGTGAATCTGGATTCTCCAAATTGAGGTCTAACACGCTTCCAGCGAGTCAACCAACCAACCCTCCATAGGACTGAAATGGATTCAGTCCTATGGAGGGTTGGTACAGCCTGTAAGCGATTCGTAGTGAGCACTGGATTGCCCCACTGCTTAGAATCTGTAAGGTTGAAAGCAGTGATATCCAGTCCACCCTTCCACCAATCACTTCACAGATGTTGGATACTCTGCGGTAGACTCTGAAATGATCAACACTACATATATGACATCGTGTAATTTTGAATCGGCCTGATGACCGTGTGGTAAAGCAGTATGGAGAATCCGAGTTCAGTTTCGCGTCCTACACTTTCAGTTCTTCAGAAAAGTTCCGAGCTCGAGCCTAGTTGGCCCGTTGAACCTCCATACTTGAACCCTTTGGTTGACCCTATCATGAGTGATGACCACGATGCTGGCCATCCCATGATAGGCTGTAAAACTGGTCCGCCAATTATATTCCTCTTATAATTCGACGTTATAATTCAAAATATACCAAATCGTATAGATTCAGCGGAATAAATCAATTAATTATTACCATAATCATAAAATAAATTTTAAAAAAAGTTTAATTATTAATCATTGATAAAACATTATAAATCGGGGTGTGAAATCGCCACTACTTATATAGTATACATAATTCTATGCATATATAAAACGGCCACTATGATGTTATCGATTGAGGATTGATGATGAGGTCGACCATCGATAGATCGGACATATCTGAAAAATTTGGATATATGGAATTTTGTTGCTTTATGCAGCTTTCCAACCAGAGATTACTTAACGGCGGTGCATTCTAATACCTACAATCGACTGCCTATACCCACGATAGAATCGGCCATCAAATGAAGAATGGAGTTCAACTAGTCGGGGCCGGATCCCTCCTGAAAAAACTTTAGATGTGAGGTCCGGGAATCGAACCCAGAATTTCAAGTGGTAAGCTGTTTTCTGTAGGTAGAAGTTTAACACACTTTCGCGCAGCACGATAAATTGGCTTTTCTCAGTTTCCTTTATTAAAAAAATGAAGTTTATTTAATTTGAAAATCCACTACTTACTGATTCATTCATTCGACAAATTAATAATAAAACGCTATTTGATAAACAGAAAGTTTAAAATTTGGCCGATATACCGAACTGTTAACACCATGATTTCAAAGAATTAGATAAATTTCAGAATTAAAAAAAAATCTAGTTTAATCGAAGTAGTTCTTGGCATTTCTAAACTGACGGTTAAATTCAAATTTAAAAAGAAAAATGTACACTTTTTGAAAATGAATTTCGAAACAATTAACAATAAAAATCTCCATGATAAAAAGCGGATCCAAAATGAAACGGAAAATATTAAAATTTAGAAAATTATCAGTTGAATCAGGTATAAACTTATATAACATTATAACAGTATAGTTGTGTTTTTCAGCTGCATTTTTATACAATAAAGATTTAAAAATGTTATAAAGTTTATATTTCGTTAAAAAATGGATGAAAGCTGTATAACTAGTATGAAAAACGGAATTAAAACTATCCGAAAAATCAAGAATTTCATTACTTACACTTAGCAAAATTGGAAGTAGTCTGCAGAAATTCGATATGATAATATAATTATTTTATTACTATGAATTTAAGTATATTATACTTTTACATATATCATCCAGATCCAGTTTAAACATTTATTTCAGATCTCTCTTATAAAAATTTGTAAGTTTTGGGATGAAATTACATTATGGATGAGGGAACTTTTTGAAATGTGATATTCCATATAAAATATTAAATTTTATTTTACATTTTAATTTAAAATTCTTACCAAAATTGCAGCGAATATTTTATTTTATTTCATATTTCAGATAACTTCAAACCAAACAAAACAGATACGGGCTATAAGTATAGTAATCGTAAGATTGCGTGAAATAATTATATAAGTTGTGACGTAACTTTGCATTTATTGTAATTTCGTGAATATTATGAAATAATTAAAAATTTAATAATTATATATACAAATGCGCAGTTATTGTGTAATAATATTGTGATGATAAGAAATGACGTGACAAATCTCGTGACTTCACGAATTCTTTCTAATAGAAATATCGAAATCGAGAATATCTGATTATTACTACTAAGTTTTCGAAACTATTTCAAATGATCTTTCTTGTAATTTTTTTTTTTTTGAAAAATTCATAACCAAATTATCTTTTTGTCGCGTATTTTAATGATATCAATCTGAAAAATACTTAAGCCATGTTATCAGCTGTATTTAGAAGAATACAATAATGATAATGCTGTTATAACTACTTAAATGTACGCTGTGTCAAGGATAATTAATTTTCTGATTTGGATAGAGTTATAAATTGTGCATATTTAAAAAGAGTTACTTCGAGGACACACAATACTCAGACATGTGGTATTATTTAGTGCCATATGGTAATATTTTAAAATTTATATATATATATATTTTTACATAGATTAATTTTTAATCTGTCATTTATAAATACCTGATTATGTCGGGTTGCATTAATACAACACGTTCTATTAAATCAGTAATAGTTAAAGGTTTGTGATCTGGCGGCGATACATAAATGCTGCAATTTTTCCTCTGATATCTATTAAATGATTCTGATTTTGTTTCTACAAAACTTATAAAAGTTTTCCATAATAAACAAATTGCACAAGGGGCGAAAAAGGAATGGAAACAATTTTTTAAATCCACTTGTTTCTAGTCTAGATGTTACTATTCATCATTATTGTTTATCATAAAAATAGGATTCGAAGCTTCGTTTAAATAATTCCAAATTAGAATGACGTCAAAAAATAACTGTAAACATGACCATATCGTGGCGCTTTTTTTTTTTTTTATAGAATTCCAAAATATCGCGTTAATTAAAGTAATAAATTTTCTTGAACATCCTTATAACTTGGTTTCATTATAAGAATACTATATTGTTGTTCTAAAATTTCATAGATTTATTTTCTCATATAAAATAATATTTAAAGTGTAGCCTATTATAACATATTTCTTTAATGGGTCACGCAGTGTTTAAATAAACTAACGATGATACGCCCTATATATTACCACATTCTGTTACAAAAATCTTACGTCACAGATAATTTTATAAAATAATAATTAAAAACGAATTATCGAGCTTAATAAAAGTATTATACAGTTTTAAACTTATTTACGAAATTCAAACAAGGAAAAATTATATATAATCGGGAGTGCTAAAACGTCACTAGTGACGTAGTTAAGAGAGTCGAAATGTCTGCAGAGTAATGATGACGAAGTGAAAGGTGTAGTTATTTTCCTTTAAACGGTTTTGTTATCTGGATATAACTTTTTATAAGTAATTATCTCGTTAATTATTAAACAATGGAGAAACGTTTCGAGCCCAGAAGTAAAGTTAGAAAAACGACGTATCGCAGCGCCTAAAGCATCGCAGATCTGCATAAATCAGGATTTGAGAGACAGTTGGAAATTTTTATTTTTGGGTGAGTTTAATTATCAAAAATAACCCAAAAACCTCTAATATTAAATCTGGAAAATGTAATTTTCCTTTAATTATAAATTGAACAACTCTTATCTTGTTTAAATAAACATGTATTTGAGAAAATAAATACAGTATTTAATATCTTTCGTTCATCAACTTGTCTTTATATATCTTACATTTTACATAAAAATATTTACGAAAGTGAATGGTATAATACGTAAAAAGAGATAGAATTCACATCTGTTTATCTATAAACTTGTCAACTTGTTTTTCTGCCATTTTTAAAATATATTAAAATCAGGTTTTTCATTTTTCTGTTTTTCGCATATGAGTATTTATGGCTAAGTATAATGAATACTTGTCAAATTTTCTCCAAATTTTTTTTCTCTTCATTAACATATTAATTGTTTATATATATTGTGCATTTTTTATAACAGTACAGTACTATTTTCTTACTGTAATACAATATGATACTTAATGTAGCTTGATGAAGGAATTTTTATGATAAATAGTTGTCAAACAATAATCTTTCATAACTTCTTAAATTTTATAATAAAAAATTATCAAATTTGATATTTTATCATTATTTAATTTATATTTTATAGGATTACTTTGAATTGTTTACTCATATATAAACATTGACTAATTATATACAGTATAAGGAAGATTTAAACAAACTAATCTGTAGTGCATTTACCAAATTTAATTATCTTTTATTTAATTATAGAACAATTCCTATTTAGAATTTTATAAATCTTTAATTATTATTATTATTATTATTATACTGTGTTTGCATTCAAGCTGATATTAATTTTTTTTAGAATTTTTAAAAAATTATATATAAAATGATATAAATAAA